>OVBI01002384.1:0-20754 GCA_900406495.1 Sisymbrium altissimum | reverse complement strand
TTTGGTTCAAATACGTTTTTAGTAAATAATATTTCATAAACTAAATCTTAATAATATATATAAATAGTTATGGATACACAATTTATTTAATAAATTTTTATATTAGTTAGAAACTTTTATTAGAAGATTGTCAATTCAAATTAATTGGATTTTTTTCCAAATATAAAAATATTTAACTGAAAATTTTTTAACGTAATTCTAAAATTTCACAACAATCTAAACAAAATATTATATAATCGACAAGTTTTACTATATGATCATTTCATTTCATTAAAAAAATATATCTATTATATTAATAACTTTATCTAAAATGCATCATATTTTATTAATAGATTTTATTACAAAATTTTGATATTAAATTGAAAAAATTATATAAAACTTTACCTCCTGCAAATATGGATTAATAACTAGATTTTAAAATGTGTAAGGATTTTGTATTATCAAACATGTAAAGGTTTTTTATGTTCATCATATACTTATTTATCATAAGAAATATGAATTTAAACAATTTTCTATCATAATATTTTTCAATTAAATAATATTATTTTAATTTTAATAATATAATTTTTTATAAAATTTCTTTTATTTTGTTTTTAGAAATAATTCTTTTACGTAAATACGGGTTAAAAAACTTTACCCCACACGAAAAACAGATAAAATTCTAGTTTAATTGAAAAACTAGATTCCTTATATTGATTGGTAAATAAAATGATTTTTAGAAATCAAAAACTAAAAACCAATGTAAAAACTACAAAACAATCAACACCTTAATAACTCAAACAACATGGTATGGTTAAAAGATTTAACTCACTATGTGAATTTGTCTGATATTGTGACAGTCGTAACAAACTAACCGCACTCAAAAGATTCATAACAATATCCAGCTTCTTTATCAACTTATCCTTTTTCTTAGTTCCTCCTTTTTTTTCTTTCTATATCACGAGTTTCTATTTAATATTATTTTTACTCTATTTAATTTGTCATTAATTGTATTTATCCATTTATTTTTAGATATCATTACTCTATTTATTACTTTTTTAAATGAAATAACATTATTTAAAATATGATATGACTAACAAAAAATTATGGCATGACTAAAAATGGAAAATAATCAAATTAAATATATAAAGTGACAATCTACTATTTTATATTTGTGAAGTTTTTATAATATGCACATACATATATAATATAATATTCTTAATGTAATTATATTTTAAGGTTTATATTATAGAATTTTGTATTATAAATTTTATATTAACTGAATTTCATAGAATTTAGCAAATAAATAAAATTTTATGGTTTAAAAAAAAGACCCAGGACGGGACGACATAATTAGTAGATTTTACCAAAAATGAAGAAGTTAGAGGTAGAATCTGTCTGCTAAGGGGAATTCGTCAAAGAGACCTCCGATCACCATTCCTGTTCATTTTATGTACAGATGCACTTATTTCCCTCATTAATACAATATAAGAGGAAAAACGTATTACAGGGTTACAAATAGCACGAGTAAACCCCAGAGTCTCGCACATTCTCTTTGCAGATGACAGCCTTTTCTTCTGTAAGACTGAAGTCATGTAAAAGATCATAAAGATTATCCAAACATATGATACTGCATCGGGACAGCAAATAAATACAAATAAGTCTTCAATCATCTTTGCACCGTTAAATAGGAAGTAAAATGGACCTTGGGTATCTACAATGAAAAAGGGATGGAGATGTATCTGGGACTCCCGAAGCAGACTTGTGTCCCAAATAAAAAAGTGTTCGCCTATGTCCTGCTTCCTTATACCGCAAGGTGTGATAGACAACCTTAGCAGCGCCATCTCGAATTTCTGGTGGAGCTCTAACATAACAATAGGGGTATGCACTAGATTGCCTGGGACAAGATCTGTCTCCCTCATGATAAAGGAGGGTTAGGATTTCGAGACCTTCATGTGGTCAATCTTGTATTACTAGCAAAGTAAATGTGGTGCCTAATCCAATTTCCCTTCTCCCTTTCAGCAAGGGTTCTAAAAGGAAGATATTACAATAACTCAGATCCCTTGAAGAAATAAGAGTATACTCTCCATCTTACGGATGGCAAAGCATAATGTCAGCCCGACCTATGCTTCTTCAACGGATCTGGAGAACTATTGGATCGGGGTGTGACACGAAAGTCCGGTTTGATCCATGGATACCAGTTAACCCGGCCTGCCCGGAACGTAGTATCATTCGTACCCTAGATAGAGATCCAGATTTTCTTCTCTTCTTTGGTCCAAAAAGATACAAGAGAATGGGATTTACCAACCCTTCGAGAGCTGATCCACCCCGAGGATATATCCCTCATCACAAGACTGAGAATTAGCAATGAAATTACTGTGGATGGATATACCTGGAACCATACTAACTCCGGAAAATATACGGTTACATCAGGATATGATCTCAAGCAAAAGTTAAAAGAGGCACAAAGACCAACGAAAACCTAGTATTACGGGACTTCTGAACCAAGTTTGGTCCGTACGAATCCTGCCAAAACTTTAACACTTCCTGTGGCAGGCACTCGCGAGATGTGTACTGACTTGCCAACGTCTCACATTTTGACATATTGTAAACGATATGAGTTGTCCCCGATGTGGAAATTCTGAAGAGACAACCAACCATATGATATTTGAATGCCCTTTAGCCCTCCAAGTGTGGGCCTTATTGGACTTTCCGTCCTTTTCGGGTTGCTCTCAAGTAATTCCCTATATGAAAACATGGATTTCCTGCTTTGGAGGAAAAAATACTGGGATATTCCAGTCCCTCAAAGGGATAATTTCCCGTGGATCGTATGGTTTATTTAGAAAGCGAGAAATTATAAAGTTTTTAATGCAAAAGACAGATCAGCCACTGATACACTCCAACATGCAATTTTGGAAGCAGAAAGCTGGAGAAAAACAAATGAAAAAGAAGATGAGGAAGATCGTGAAGAGCCAACACCGATTGAGCCACTGGATGTTACCCCCCGCAGCCCCTCTAGTCCCCACATGCCAAGTCGATACTTCATGGGTTGACAATGGACGAGTGAGTGGATTGGAGTGGTGCTAAATGGGATTATATATTTTCGGGCAGCAGGCATGCAGATCAAGTCTCTCAGCCTTACATGCCAAGGTGGATGGCCTGATTTGGGCCATGCCTCTGGGAGAAGGAAACAAAGAGGGTTTGCAGTGAAATGGACTGCTCTAACTTGGTCAACATGATGGAGGAGCTGTTGGATTGGCTAGCCTTTAAAATGGAAATAGAGTATTTAACTGTATTAAAATCTTTTTTCGATGATTGTAACTTAAATGTTATCCCTCGTCTTGAGAATATACGTGCTGACTCCTTTCGTAAAAGGATTAGAGCACAAATGATGTTTTATACCCATGTGAGTCACACCCTTCCAGAGTTATCAGATTCTGCAGAACCTCTTAACCCATTACAAATTTGACTTAATATATATAGTTACTTATAAAAAAAAAATCCTAATTTAACGGTTTTAATAGGAAAATGTAATTTGGTGTTTTGGAGAGAAAAATAGAATTCTACAGTTTTAGTAAAAAAAAACATAATTTATTAGTTTAGTTTATATTTAATAATTAAATGTTTTTTTAATTTGGTAAGATATCGTTACTCTATTCATTCTTTTATTTAGAAGTTGATATGATATAGTTAACAAAGGATTATGACTTTGTTAAAAATAATAAATGATTAAATTAGATATATTAGGTGACTATCTATTATTTTATATTTTTGTTAAGCTTTTATAATATAAGAATATTAGTGTAATTATATGTTAAGGTTTATATTAGCTGAATTTTTTGGAATTTAGCGGATAAACATAATTTTTCGTATGTAACAAAAAACGTAATTTAGCGTAATAATCTAATTTAATATTATGTAATTTAATGATTTTAGTAGAAAAATGTAATCTTTGCGGTTATATCAGCAAAATACAATTTTAATTTTTTTTGTAAAAAAACAGAATTTTGCGAATTTAACAGAGAAACATAATTTTAAAAATATTAGTAAAAATTTACAATTTTGTAGTTTTTGTGAAAAATTTTCAATATGTTATTTATATTTTCTTACAAAATTCATTTAGATTTACAAAAATAACAACGAAATAAATAAAAATTTATTAAGATGAACAATTAAACATTATAACACCAACATCATCAAGATGAAGCATCTCGATGAAGTATTTGAATGAAAATATGAAATGAGGAAACAAATCATTCTTTAATAAAAAAATATGTGAATTTAAAAGAAGAAAAAAAAAATAACGATAAAGATGATGAAAAAAGTAAAATTATTTATAAGTTTTATATATATAAACAGTTTAAAAAAAATTATCGATCGTATATATTTATACGCACATCGTGCGGGAATCACCTACACTAGTTATTGTTGATTCAGCCGTTTCCGGTTAGTGCATTCTATTAATTATTGGTTTTGAACGATTCATGGAGACGCTGTTAGAAAGTAGTAACCAACATGGTGAACAACATAAGGGTGAAAGTGTAGCATGCTATTTTGAAGGAATGCACAAGAAATGTCCCATTTGGTTTAGGTTCGACACTTGGTAGATATTTTTAGAGAAGATATATATTATTACATCATATTAATACAATTTTGCCACTATGCCTAGCTCGTTAACCTTTGGTATGTAGTGTAGTGTAGTGTCTCTTTCTTTACTTAATTGCGATTTAATTAATCAATGATCTTTAACTGTTGCAGAGATGAACACCTTCTCATCAGTGAAATTGTTAGGGCGGTTCAGAAAGTATTAAAGGAATATGTATTACAGAAAGGAAAAGAAGAGTCAAAGACCAAAATGCTTCTCACGAATACCTCCACAGGTTCAAGCTCTAGAAACCACAATGAGAACGTAGTTGATTCTGAAAACCAAAACGAGCTCGCTGGACTCAAACAACGCCTTGAGGAATTGAAAGAAAAATTGGATCTAAGCCGGAGGGAAACTCGCATTGTTGGGGTTCTTGGGATGCCTGGAATCGGCAAAACCACCCTGGTGAAGAAGTTGTATGATGAGTGGAAACACAAGTTCCAGCGTCACGTGCATTTGGTGAACATCCGTGAAATGTCGAATGCGTATGGGACGGATTCGCTACAGAGGATACTTTTGAAAAGGTTGCTTAGCGACACTGACAAAAAGATAAGTGACGAGATGACCTATGGATCCGAGGAGTGTGAACTGCTGGAGAAGAAAGTTTTTCTTGTTCTCGATGACGTGAGTAGCAAGAAACAGATACAAGCTCTTCTCGGGAACCACAAATGGATTAGAAAAGGAAGCAGGATTGTTATTACCACGCGTGACAGGACATCCATAAGCCAACTCGAGTATATTTACGCTGTCCCAAGATTGGATCTGACAGATGGGTTAAAGCGATTCAGTTTTTATGCCTTCAAAGATCACAACTGTCCTCACCCCGGGAATCTCAGGGATATTTCCACGAAGTTCGTGGATTATGCCAGGGGTAACCCGTTAGCTCTCAAAATATTGGGTCGGGAACTGCTCCCTAAAGATGATGATCACTGGTCACAGAGATTGGATACACTGGCGCTAATTCCCAGCCCATCTATTCAAGATCTATTGAGAATAAGTTATGATGACCTGAGTGAGCTGCAAAAAGAAGCTTTTCTTGTTGTAGCCTATTTCTTCAAATCAGGGGATGAATATTACGTCCGAAGTTTAGTGGATTCAGAAGATCCTGATTCTACTGATGATGCTGATAGTGAAATAAGAGATCTCGCAGACAAGTTACTGATTAGCATCTCTAGTGGCCGAGTGGAAATGCATGATTTATTGTCTACGTTCGCTAAGAAACTTTGTTCATCCTTCTCTGCTGAAAGTAATCGGGGAAACCATATGATTTGGAATCATGATACCTTTGCTTCTATGGCGAAATGCAAAGGAATGAGACTTATTAACCAGGAAAGAAAAAATGATAAATCTAACCTCCAAAAGTCGGTAAGGTCTCATCTCATGTATCTATAGTTGGAGTTTTACAGTTTTATAATCGTTGTTATGTTGTTTGTAACTTGGATTGTTAATTTATCAGGAAAAGGAGTGCATCAAAGGCATATCTCTGGACATGTCTGAATTAACTGAAATACTGACCTTAGATTCTGAAATCTTTAGCGAGATGTGCAATCTAAGATACCTCAAAGTCTACAACTCCCAATGTTCTCGAGATTGTGATGCTGATTGCAAATTGAACTTCCCTGATGGACTCAAATGCTCAATGGAAAGTCTCCGGTATCTGTACTGGCTACAATTCCCATTGAACAAACTTCCAAAAGCGATAAACCCGAAGAATCTGATTGAGCTCAACCTCCCTTTCAGCAAGATTACACGACTTTGGAAGGGCAGTAAGGTGAGCCTTCTCGTGAGTTTTTTTCCCATTATTGTTGACTAATGGTTGACTATCTGTTTCTGGTCACAGGATACATCCAAACTAAAATGGGTCGATCTCAGCTACTCAAGTGAGCTATGCGAAATATCAGGGTTACTAGGGGCTCGAAATCTCAAAAGACTCAATCTTGAAGGCTGCACAAACTTGACAACATTGCCTCAAGGGATGGAAGAAATGGAGAATCTAGTTTACCTGAACCTAAGAGGATGCACGAGCCTTGTGTCTCTTCCAGATATGAAGTTGAAATCTCTGAAAAATCTCATCTTGAGCTACTGCTCGAACCTTGAACAATTTCCGAGGATTTCTGAAAGTCTTGAAGCCCTTTACTTGCAAGGCACGGCAATTAGAGTTATTCCTACCTCCATTGAAGACCTTCAAAATCTTTTCCTATTAAATCTGAAAGACTGCAAATCGTTGATGAGTCTTCCCGATTGTCTTGGGAAGCTTAGAGCACTTGAAGAGCTAATACTCTCTGGCTGCTCGAAACTCAAGACTTTTCCAGAGTTGAAGGAGAACATGAAATCTGTGAAGATTTTACTGCTTGATGGAACGGCGATAAAGCAGATGCCAAATTTATTGCACTGCAGTCAGTCACAAGGAAAGGCTTTTGAAAACAAGCCATTTCTAAACATTCAGGCACATTGCGGTATAAGTAATTACGGTCTATCATCCTCATTGCTATCATTATGCTTAAGTGGAAATGATCTCGAGAGCTTGCAGAATAATATCATCCAGCTATATCAACTGAAATGGCTTGACATAAAGAACTGCAAGAAGCTCAAATCTATTCCAGTTCTTCCACCAAACCTCAAGTGCTTAGATGCACATGGCTGCGACTCACTGGAAACAGTTGGAAACCCTCTAGCCCTTCTCATGGTGACAGGGCAAATCCATTGCACATTCATTTTCACAAACTGCAACAAATTGGATCAAGTTGCAAAAAGTAATATCATATCTTACACTCAAAAGAAAAGTAAGTTGATGTCAGATGCTCTGAACCGCTATAATGGGGTCAGTACTAGTCCTCTTTCTTCTTCTTCTTCTTTTTTTTTGATAAAAACCAGTCTTCTTTCTCTCCCGACAATGTTCCACTTTCTTTGCCGATGTACACAATTTATTGTTCTTGTTTTTGTATAACTTTGCAGGGATTTGTTTTAGAATCCTTGATCGGAGCTTGTTTTCCTGGATGTGAAGTACCTGCATCGTTTGATCACCAAGCCTTTGGATCACTATTGGAGCCGAAACTACCTCGGCACTGGTGTGACAGTAGGCTTACTGGGATAGCGTTATGCGCTGTTATATTGTTTCCGGAGCACCAACATAAAAACAAACGTTTCTTGGTGAAATGCACGTGTGAGTTCGAAACTGAAGATGGGCCATGTATCAGTTTCACTTCCATTGTTGGAGGTTGGAGCGTACCAGGCGATGAGCCACGAAAGATTGAATCTGCTCATGTTTTTGTTGGCTATACAAGTTGGCTAGATATCAACAAACGTCACGTGGAAGATCATGGGAAAGGATGTATTCCTTCCAAGGCTACTCTCAGATTTCAAGTGGCTGATGGTGTAGATGAGGTATCAAGATGCCAAGTGATGAAATGTGGCTTTAGTTTGGTATGTTCACCAAACGAGATCGATGATATATCTCGGGAGACAATAGGTGATATCGCTCCAAGGGAGAAGGGGAATGAGCTACTAGACAAAGAATATTTACACAACACTTCAAGAAATGATTATGATTTCCGGCATCAATTAAACTGTGGTGTGACTTCGAGAAGGGATGAATGCTTTCGTGATGAAGAACTTGCAGAAGCAAATATCTCCAGAACTTAAAAGCAAAAAATGGTTATTTGGTATTAGTATAGATGTTGGTGAAACTCCAAGACTAGGTTTCATTCAAGAGATAAGTTTAATTCCCTGAAATTTACTATAAATTCATCTCTGTGCTAACACCTTTCTTTTCTCCGTTGAGTCTTTATATTGAAGAATCTTGGCCGTGGAATTTGGTGGAATAAAGTTGACTTGTTTTCTTTATATTGGGGTTGCTCAATAGTCAATGGTAAATTTTCGATTAAAGTTACGGTTGTTTTCTTGATTCAGGACTGAACTTCTTGGAGATGATCATAATAAAATCGACTTAAGAAAATGGAAAATTATATGAGAAATTTTGATCTATTGTCTATTCTTTCATATATGTACAAAAGTTATAAACTGTAGGAATTAGTGGCCTAAGATGATATGCATTTGATCTAGTTAGTCTTTTGTCACGGTCACACAGCCAATAACCTATTTTTCTGCAAGTCCATGAGTCTCAACATTACACAAGCCATAAAGAAAACAACGATATGAGGTATTCTGAAAGAAAAAATAAAAGTTTCTTCAAGTAGGTGCTTGAACGAATTGGTTGAAATCTTAACGTAGTGAAACTGAGTGATACATATCGATTGACTTTGAAATGGATCCATCAGATATAAGAAGCATTTCAAAAGTATTGGGAAAGGCTTAGGAGCTAGAATTGTTATCCACGACATGAGTCTTCAAGAGTATGAGCTAAGAGAGGGGAGGCCGGACAGTTTTGCTAACTGTAGCACTACGACCAATGCAAGGAAGACCCTTATAGGATTTAGTTTTTTACCATTTCATTCTATCGTGCCAGATTCAACTACATATCTCAAATCTCGTTCAGTAGCTTATCCGAGAAGGTACTTCTCTGTTTTTTGCCAAACCCTAGCATGTCATTGTTGGCCCAGAACGAGACCGATTTTGCATAACAGTGAAACACCCCAAGAAAAATCTCACTAGATTGTCTCCACTTGCTGTTGAACCAGAATCAAGCAACGGTGAGTAGCTTTTGGTCAGCTCGTATATATGGGGCATTTACTATTGAGCCCATCTTTAAGAGGCTTGACTCTAAAATATGCAGATTCTCCATCTTCAAAGAGGAAAAGATTGACACCTAGGATCTTCACGCTACAATACTGTTCGTTTCTGTAATTTTTCGTTCAAAGAAACTCTGCTCGTGTTTATCAGCACAGAGATTAGTGACTTTGAGCCTCGCAACAAGCATAACAGAGGAACAATAGTCACGCCTTTCTGATTGTGGACTGATCAGAACCCTAAACAGTTATTCACCCTACTTTCTTCCATAAATCACTTGGATCACCTTGAAACCTCTTCATCTCTGCAATGAAGCCTCCTTTGGAGATGTTGCTTAAATCCAATATTTTGAAGGACCATAAAATGGCTACACCATTGCTCTCTTGCTCTACCTTTTATGCTGCGTTTAGGTGTCTGAGACCCTTGTGGAAGTTCAGAGAACTCAAGATGCTTCAGCTTTGGTCAATACATATATAGACCATGATATATCATTATTTGCTATCTTTATTATCAATTTTTTGGATCACAAGACTGTGATGTTTATGCAGTGTTTCCCCTTTGCCTAACTCCACATGTACAATCCACTACGACTTGTCTCCTTCGAGAAGATGATAACACAAACTTTCACGCATCTAGTGGCTCTCAAAAGCATATGATACCATAAGAAAACTCATAGAAATCAGATTTTTGTAGTGGAGGAGGCAGACAAGATCTGAGATTCACATGTATGTATGCACCAATGGTGATACAATAATGACCGACAAAGGAGACAATCCAAGTTGGGTTGAGGTGCAATCGGGATGACTATAATATTTTATAAGACAATTTATGTGATGTTGTATCTAGTTTTCGTATTCAGGATGAGTCATGGAAGGTGTTTGGAGGGAGACATTGCACAAACATCATTCTTTATGATCACAATGAGATTTCAAATATCTCCCGTCTCATTGATGGTTGTATATATGCAATGACGAGAGATGCAGTTAAGGCATAACACACATCTTCAGCTCTCTATTGAAAACCAAACTAAATAAAAGTGGCAGCCACAAGCTGCTCATGTTGATGAGCAGTTGTCTCAACTTAGATGTTTTGAAGCAAATTCATCTTCCAATTCTTCAATCTATAAAAGACTTGACAGCCTCAGAGAACTACACGAGTCTCTTAAAAAGCTTATTCACCTACCAAGTTACCCTGCCCAGCATGTTATAGTTCAAGAACATAACAAGAAAGTTGTCAAGCAGCTTCTTGATGGATCTCTCTGGATCTTGGACTTGTGCTTCATTTCCAAGGATGCTTTGTCGCAGATGAAAGAAGGACTCATTGAGCTCCACTCCATTCTAAGAAGAAAACGCAGAGATTTATCAGGAGAGCTCAAAAAATACTTAGCCTCAAGAAGATCTCTGAAGAAAACATTCCAGGAAATCCCCACGTTATAGAAAAAATGAAAGACACTAGATGAGCAATCAATCCAGAGGAATAAAGGATTCCATTGGATGTACCAAAACGAAGTAGATAGGTATGATTCTTTCTTCTGGTTAAGTTATTTGTGGCCAAGCTTGTGGTGAGGGACAATCGAGACTAGGGAGCTCTTTTTCATCCATGTTTTAGGCAGTAATTAACTACGACTATTCAAGTATCAAGAACTTAAGTTCTGAAACTCACCTACACTTAAACTTTATACATCTTTGATCCCTCAAAATCTCTTCAATCAAATCTTACTTGTAAAATTTTTTTTTTTTTTTTTGAATGAATGTTAAATTTATTCCATAAAAAAAAAAACTGTTTTACAATTGCTGTTACAAGATTTACAGAAATTTTAATAAAATGTTTCAAAACTTAAAGGAAACAGGAAAAAATTAACAAACAAATATTATATTACAAGCATGTAGCATCTCTAAATCTCCACATGCTATATGAAATAAAGAATAAACCTAAAAGCGTGTTTGATATGAGCTACACCTTAAAAAAAAAAATCAAATTTGTATTGCTAATTCACATGGCATGATCGATGGATACGGATCTTGCCCATAATTCCTCAATTAATCATACTTTAGACATTTCATAATCAACCCAAAAGCGTGTTAGATATGAGTTACACCTAAAAAAGTTTCGAATTTCTTTTGCTAATTCACAGGCATGATCGATGGATATGGATCCTGCCCATGATTCATCAAATAATCACACTTTAAACATTGCATAGAAAAGTTAATTTTCAATAACCTTATCTATAAGTTACTATCGTTGACTATATGATCGATGTCTTAAAAGTCCAATCAAATTCATCTTCTAGGCATATCTCCAGATTTCAACTTATTTGTTCCATAATAGTTAGGTTAGGTATCAAATGATTCAAAAATCCAAATTTCTTATTGTTTTCTCTATTCGTTTTCTGTTTTTGGCTGTTTACAGATATGTTTCCTGTTTTGGAAAAAATAAATGATAAGAAGAAACAGCTTATTGTACTTAAGGTAGCTGGTTCAAGAACCAAATTATCAACTTCAGGAAAAAAAATCCTAAATCATTGGTTTTGACATATGAGCGCACACAGTGACTTATCTTTATGTTTTTAATCATATCCATTGTCTTTACTCTGTACTATTATTGCTGAAAGCGTGTGTGAATTCAGAGATGATTAATAATCTTATTATAGTGAAGAATCTTGGAACTACAATTTGGTGGATTTAGGTTAGAACTTAACTTCCTTTTTTTAAGTCAAAAACTTAACTAGAGAGAAGATTATATTGCGAGATTAAGTCCGTATTTGCAATATTGGTAGATTTGGTGGTTAAAGTTATTGCTATTATCTTGATTATAGACTGAAACTGTGCTTGGATAATAGTAGAATCAAATTAAGAATGGATAACGCAGAAAGTGTATGAGAAATCATGAATTAGTTTCTATTGAATTTTTCTTTCTTTATACAAAAATTGTAGGCTTATTGGCCTAAGATGTTAAGAATTGAGACTCTGTATTTGATCATAGACTTAGAGAGAGATTCAAGTCCGTCTTCAAGATCTTGAATGCATGACTCTAGGATCTGCACATCCTCTATCTTCAGGGCCTTCTCGGATTGGAATTCGGAGTCAACCTTTGTGAATTCGTTTGATTTAGCTTCACATGAGACCTTTTTCTGGTTAAGTAGCTTTGAGACCAATGACC
The DNA here is from genome assembly GCA_900406495.1 of Sisymbrium altissimum. Taxonomy (NCBI): domain Eukaryota; kingdom Viridiplantae; phylum Streptophyta; class Magnoliopsida; order Brassicales; family Brassicaceae; genus Sisymbrium; species Sisymbrium altissimum. Next base: position 8,285 of record OVBI01002384.1, on the reverse strand, counting down.
ATTTGCCACAAGTCTTTGATCCAGACATAAAGCAGAATAGAGAATCAAAAAGGTCCATGCTGATAGCTTCTGCTTCTCTAAAGACAGCTAAAGACTTATCGTTGCACTCTTGGTCTTGTTTGACCTTTAAACTCTTGATGACCTTTTGGAATGACTTCTTAAGGGATCTTCTTGAGGCTAAGTATTTCTTGACCTCTCCGGATAGGTCTCCACGCTTTCTTCTTAGAATTGATTGGATCTCCATGAGGCCTTCTTTCATCTGCGACAAAGCATCCTTGGAAATGTTGCACAAATCCAAGATCCTGAGAGATCCATCAAGAAGTTGCTCGACAGCGTTCTTGTTCTGCTCTTGAGATAGAGCTTGTTGTGTGACAGGTAAGCGAATAAGTTTTTCAAGAGATTGGTGAAGCTCTTGAAGGTTGTCAAGTCTTTGACAAATGGAAGAGCTTGAAGATGTTGACGCTTCCTCAGAAGATCTCAAACGAGTCAACTGCTCGTCGACAAGAGCAGCTTGTGGGTGAAGTCTAGAAGGGAAACTGTTAGAGCGAACGTGGAAAGAGACTGCCATTTTGTTGATCTTTAACTTCTTAGTTATTGATCAAAGAAAAGGTTATGAGAGAGCTAAAGATGATTGTTCTGCCTTCTCAATGGTTCTCCGGGCAATACATATATACACCATCAGGAAAGACAGATATAAGGAATCTTATGCTCTTTAAAATATTAAAATTATCAATACAGTGTTCCCTTTCAAAGGTAACAAAAGGCATCTCATCTTAATATAAAAGTAATTATCAAGATCTCCATCTCTTGCCAACCAATACCATCCTCACAGCTCAATTCTCAAATTTTCTTTAAGGCATTGAGATGCGCTCATTGCACGAGGGGCTAATTACGAATCGGAGCTGGCTTGTCTGCTATTAAAAGCTCATGCCATTCGTGCAGTTGTCATCTTTATCTCTCAATCTTAGATAAGAATAATTTATTCTCCTTTTTTTCAGCTATTATACATTCCATGTGAACTTCCAGACTACAACGTGCCTGAGGACAATGTTGATCGACGATTGCTCATTTCAAATTTTAAGCACGTTGAAAATGCCGCTACTTATCTGGAAACCGAGTAAGCTGTTAAAAATGGAGGAATCTCGACCGCTGGATTCAGGTGATTGAATTCTTACGCAGTAGTAAAGTAAACTGTTTCGCCAAAAATGTCCCACTGGTACCAGCGATCTTTTTAGTTTCTTGAGAGATTTTTGGGTTTTGATGTGTTGACTCAATTTTGGGTAAGTATTTAAAATTCAATAAATTGGTAAAATAGACAAAAAAAAAGCTATATGGTATATCTTACTATTATTATTTGCAAATTACATTTATAAAAATATTTGAAAAAAATCTGTTATTTACATATTACGCCATTACTTTTGTTTGGCAACAAATTTTATTCTAATCTTAGATATGATTAAACCAAAAGTAATCTTGCATTATCTTCAAATATTTATTATTTCCTAATTACAAAAATTATGTTAAAGTAATTATTTAATCAAAATTATAAGTGCATTGGTTTAATAAATTATTTGTAAAGTATTTAATCAATTACATTAGAGATTTTCTGTTATGGAAATAAACCTTAATAAATTATCTAAAAATAAAATTAAATATTTATTCATTTATTCTATAGATAAAGATTATATTTATATAAATTAATTAATAATAAAATAAGAAATAGATATCTAAAATACTTTCTATGTATTAAAAATAAGGATATTTTTTTCCAATTATCATCACCTAAATTATTTTACAAAGTTTATAATTTGTTTTTTTTGTTCAAATTCGTTTTTAGTAAATAATATTTTATAAACAAAATCTTAAAAATAAATCTAAACAGTTATGAATATACAATTTATTTAATAAAATTTTATATTAATTAGAAACTTTATTAGAAGATTTTCAATTCGAATTATTTGGATTTTTTTCCAAATCTAAAAATATTTAACTGAAAGATTTTCAACCTAATTCTAAAATTTCACAAAAATCTAACCAAAATATTATATAATCAACAAATTGTTTTTTAATATATACGATCATTTCATTTTATTGAAAAATATATTTATTATATTAATAGCTTTATCTAAAATGCATCATATTTTATTAAAAAAATTGATATTAAATTGAAAAAATTATAATAAACTATACCTCATGAAAATATGGATTAATAATTAGATTTTAAAATATGTAAATGTTTTGTATTATCAAACAATGTGTAAAGGTTTTTTATGTTCATCATATACTTATTTATCATGAGAAATATGAATTTAAATAATTTTCTATCATAATATTTTTCAATTATATAATATTATATTATTTTAAATTTTAATAATATAATTTTTATAAAATATATTTTATTATTTTTGAAAAATAATTATTTTACGTAAATACGGGTTAAAACACTTTACTCCGCACGAAGAGCGGGTAAAATCCTAGTTCATATTTATTACAAAAAAATTATTATTTTTTATCTCAAAATATAAGAAACTTTAGTTAGAAACTCAGTTATTAAGAATGAACTTTTTAGAAATAAACATCGTTAAACAGATGAATTAAAGTGAAGAAAAGTAATTAAAAATAAATAAATAGAAAACTAATTTATGATGGAGTATACATTTTTTAGGGTGGAGAAATAAAAACTATTGGCCAAATTAAACATTCTCATAAATTACTGAAATAAAATAAAACAAATAAAAAATTACATAAATATGTGGAAAAAATTAATAAAATAGAATAAACAAAAAAAACCTATATTTAAATAAAAGCTATCGGCCAAATGTTTTGATTAATGTTAATATTATTTTTATTGCTTGGAAGTAAAATAAACATTTATTGAGGCCATTTTAGAGTTGAGAACAATTACATTTACATACAATTACCAAACTTCGAAAGTAAACGACCGTTTCAATATTTGAATAGAGACAAGATCCTTATTCATCGATTTTGACATGTGGCATGCACACGGAGACTTTAAAAGTTCTTATTTACCTTTTAGTTGCAATCATTTACATTTTTTTATACTAGAAAGACATGAAGGAGTTATTAGTTGTAGAAAACGTGTGAATTTAATGAAAAAAAGTTTAATATACAAAGATATCAGACAGACAAGATCCATATTATTCGTTTCTTTAACATGTGAAATTAAAACTGTAAAATTTGACTATTTGAGAGTTCAAGAGTTCATAGTGAATTTTCTGATTTCTTCTTTCTACAATGAACTTGTTCTTTGATGGTTAAAGAGACTAAATAAGTAAGATGTTTAGAATTAAGATTTGAATATGTTTCTAATATCTTTACTGTACTATACAAAATTTGTAGGCTTTATTGGCCTAATGTGTTCAGAATTGAAACTCTATATTTAATCAATGACTTTGACAGTGATTCAACTCCATCTTCAAGATCTCGAATGCATGACACTAGGATCTGAACATCTTCTATCTTCAAGGTCTTTTCCGATTGAAGTTCAGAATCGACCCTTGTGAATTCGTTTGCTTGAGCTTCAGATGTAACTTTTGTCTTGTTCATTAGCTTTGAGACGACTGACCATTTTCCACAAGTCTTTGATCCAGACATGTAGCTAAAGAGAGAATCTAACAAAGAAATTGTGATGGCTTCTGCTTCTCCAAACACAGCCAAAGACTCTCCGTCTTGTGCAACATTGAGAGACTTTTGTATTTTCTGGAATGTCTTCTTGAGGGACTTCCTTGAGGCTAAGTATTTCTTGACCTCTCCTGATAGATCACCTCGCTTTCTTCGTAGAATAGATTGAATCTCCATGAGACCCTCTTTCATCTGCGACAAGCCATCCTTGGAAATGTTGCACAAATCCAAGATCCTGAGAGATCCATCAAGAAGCTGCTCGACAGATTTCTTGTTCTGTACTTGTGCTAGTGCCTGTTGGGTAACGGGTAGGCGAATAAGCTTGTCAAGAGACTCGTGTAACTCTTGAACGTTGTCAATTCTTTTGCAGATAGAAGAGGTGGTAGATGTTGAGGCTCCCTCAGAAGATCTCAAACGGGCCAACTGCTCATCAACATGAGCGGCTTGCGGGTGTGTTCTAGAAGGGAGACTGTTAGAACGAATGTGGAAAGAGACTGCCATTTTTTTTTATAATCTTAAGCTCTTTGTTATTGATCAAAGAGAAGATGGTAAGAGAGCTAAAGATGATTGTTCTGCCTTCTTTTTTCCTCTCCTGTCAATACATATATACACATCAGGAAAGAGAGGCAAGAGGAATCTCATGGTGACTAAAATATTAAAACCATTAATACAATGTTCCCCTTATAAAATGGCGTAAGGCATCTTCTTATCATTATAAACAAATAATGGTAAAGATATCCACCATAAAAGCTCAGTGTCTCCCTCCAACTATATCTCCATATAGTAATGCGTTGAGATTAGTTTCATCGCAATGAGATATATTCCAGGCTGGCTTGTCTGCTATTGAAGGCAAAATACCACTCGTGCAAATCTCATACCTAACTTCGAGGACTTAAATAATATTTTTCTTTGTGAAATTTTAGGCTAGAATGTGCCATAAGACAAGCAAAAGACAATGCTGATGAATGAGTCAGATATTAATCACGTTGAAGGTGCTGAAATATGCCCATAAGACCATAAATGTAAGCTTTATTATCTTACAAAATGTGTAACCGCACGAGCACTCTCAATAGCTTCTGTCAATTCCAGCTTGGCTTTGTCTCCTACTTCTGAATATTTTTATAAGTCTCGCCGTGTGCACACGTTTGCATTTTGAATTTATGATTATACTAATCAAAAGATCTGTGTTCATTATTAGAAAACTGTGATTAATGGGTGGTTTTGATGAAGTGGCAGCAAGATCCGTATCGGTATCCGCAGATCATGGCATGTTAACAACTACATAATGGATTCCTTTAAAAAAAATTAGGTTATCTTTAATATCAGAAAACCGTGTGGAGGTTCAGAGATGCCACATGATTTGTCGAACAAGTAAACTTTGTTTAACTGACTCTGCCATAAAAGAAATTTGTCTGCTGCCTCTGATTTTTGTTTTTTTTTCTGAATATGTGTAAGTCGCACACGTTTGCATTATCAATTTATGATTATAATTACGAAAAGAGAGCATATTTTGACAACTGTGCATGTTAAGTAGGGGCAAGATCCGTATCCGTAGATCATGGCATGTTAACAACAAATCAACAGTGGATTAGTTAACACTTTTTTGGGATATCTTTTAATTTCAGACAGAGATGCCACATGATATGTCAAACAGGTAAACGTTGTTTTCCTCTGACACAAACGAAAATGTTTTACTGCTTATGATTAAAGAGTAAAATTTGAGGGTAAGAAACTGTATTAATTAAGTTTCTGCTATTCCGGAAACGGTATGGTTCTTTGATGATCATTCGGGAAAGAATAAGAGATATCACACGAAGTTATATGAAAAATATTGTATTCATTGTTTTTACAAGTATGTTTAGTTTTTCTACAAAATTGTAGGCTTTTACTGGCCTAAGGTGTTAAGAATTGAGACTCTGTACTTAATCAAGGACTTGGAAAGAGATTCAAGTCCGTCTTCAAGATCTTGAATGCATGACTCTAGGATCTGCACATCCTCCATCTTCAGGGTCTTCTCGGATTGGAACTCGGAGTCAATCCTTGCGAATTCGTTTGTTTGTGCTTCACATGTAACTTTCTTCTGGTTCATTAGCTTTGAGACTAGTGACCATTTGCTACATGTCTTTGATCCAGACATGAAGCAAAACAGAGAATCAAACAGAGCGATTGTAATAGCTTCTGCTTCTCCAAACTTTGCCAAAGATTTGTCGTTGCACTCTTGATCTTGTTTGACCTTCAAACTCCTAAGGACCTTTTGCAATGACTTCTTGATGGATTTTCTTGAGGCTAGGTATTTCTTGACCTCTCCTGATAGATCTCCGCGCTTTCTTCTCAGCATTGACTGGATCTCCATGAGACCCTCTTTCATCTCCGACAAAGCATCCTTGGAAATGTTGCACAAATCCAAGATCCTGAGAGATCCGTCAAGAAGCTGCTCGACAGCTTTCTTGTTCTGCTCTTGTGGTAAAGCCTGTTGTGTGAAAGGTAGGCGAATAAGTTTGTCAAGAGACTCATGAAGATCTTGAAGGTTGTCAAGTCTTTGACATATAGAAAAGCTTGAAGATGTTGAGGTTTCCTCAGAAGATCTCAATTGAGTCAACTGCTCATCAACATGAGCTGCTTGTGGATGAAGTCTTGAGGGGTAACTGTTAGATCGAATGTGGAAGGAGGCAGCCATTTTTTTTCTCTTTTGTTGATGATCAAAGAGAAGATGTTAATAGAGCTAAAGATGATTGTTCTGACTTCTCAATGCCTCTCAATGCAATACTTATATACACCACCAGGAAAGAGAGACGTGAGGAATCTCTTGGTGGTCATAGACTTATAATATTGAATCATGACCTTCTATGTCTGTGTAATGTTCCCTCCACAGCTCATTTCCCATATTCAATAAAGATAAGATTCAGATCTCATGAAGATGAATGTGCACAGTCGACTTTGCAACGCGTTGGCATAGTTTATGGAACTTCCAGCATGGCTTGTCTCCTTGGAGAAGTTGATAACAGCACCATTCTTGGATATATTCACTTCCGGATCTTGTCTACATTATGGACAAAAACCACACATTGGTTGCAGAGTTCAAGAGACAAAACCCAAATATGATGGCAACTCCACATTATGGAATGTAAAAGAGGACCATCCGTGTGCTCACTAGGGACTCCATAAATTGTTTCAATCTTCTCTTGTAGTTGCTGAGAGATCAAATTTCTAATAAGCTATAAAACCCGTACGTTGAAGTAGCAATAACTAAATAAATTATCTCTCAAAGATAATTTTGCAACGTCTCTATTTGATTGATTCTTTGTCTTTTCCTACTTAAAGTATACATACGTTGACAAAAAAACAAAAAAACAAAAAAAAACAAAAGTATACATGCATAAGTAAGACCTTGAGGAAGTTAGCTAATAGAGAAGGCAAAATCACATATATACAGAACATAACTTTAAATTAATACTTTAACAGAGTGGTCCATCTTAATATCACAATTGCTGACAGATCAAATTCGTAGTAAGTTATTGAACTCTACCTTGAAGTAGTCATAACTCATAAGACTCATAACCAAAACATTTATTTCTCAAAGATGATTTTGCAACGTATCTATTTGATTGATTCTTTGACTTTTGCTACTTAGTACATGTATAAGTGGGGTATGAAGACCTTGCGGAAGTTAGCTAATAAAGAAGGCAAATCAGAAAGACCATAACTATAAATGCTTTAACAGACATTGGTCCATCTTACTATCAAAATTTAAGTTCAACGATTCAACAAAATCTAGGACCAAAATTACACTGGACATCTGTCTCATGAGACCTGCCCCTACCACATAATATTACAGACAAATTATCTTAATTAGATGGGAACATTTAGTCGGCACCAAATATCAAACCATCAAGGATCTTGAAAAGTCAGATAAGACACACGAAAAAACCAAATTATGTTTATTGTTTCACTCACCATTTGCCATTTTAACAAGAGAGAGATGGATTACCCAGAAGGTGAGGAATCTCATTATCTAAAACGGAGATTGTATCATCAAACGTGAATCCTCCTCCATTTTAATGCGTGAACCATCACCGTTTAGTGGGCAAAAACAAACATAAAACATAACACAGTGAAAAAATATNAAAAAAAATTTTAAAAAAAAAAAAAAAAAAAAAAAAACGCATTAGGGTTTATATTTCCCTGTCTCTCGGGTCACCCGCGTTGAGTAGATTACAAAGGAGTAGAAACTAATGGGTCTACGGTCAATGATGGGGCCCATCACTTCCACGGTCCCAAAAACTGACAAAAATCAGTGAAAGGCCACAAAAGCAAGATCTGTTGCAGATTAGGACAGGATCTAACATCGATTGATTCCGACATATGTATGTCTTTTTATGATTGTCACCTTAGTTTTCTTCTCGGAAACTCCTTAGGATTTGAAATTCTATCTTGATATGGTCGAGAGGAATTATTATCCACGGGAGGTCCATGATTCAAAGTTTAGGGTTTTTTTTGAGTTGAATAGTCCAATCAAAATTCTGACTTGTTGTCTTGTTGATATTTCAATATTGATTACATTTTATTTTTACTATGTTACAAACTTACAAAAGACTAGGATAGTACCTGCGCTTTTGCGCAGGATTAATTATTATTTAAAAATT
>OVBI01002383.1:0-20764 GCA_900406495.1 Sisymbrium altissimum | reverse complement strand
TAAATCGTCATACCCGGCGGTGCCGTTGGACACTATTCCATGCTGACCTCCTAGAGGGAGGGTGCGATCGCTCACTTAAACCGTCACGTAGGAACCCTGTGTATGTTTGGGTGCTTTAAGTGCCATGATTGTTCATGTTTAGTCTAAGTTTCGTGTTTGGAGTGCTATGACCGNGCAAACCTCACTGAGTGACTCTCCAGTTGCTCACCCCTCTTTTATCTTTTTCAGGTGAGATTGATGATTAGATGGACATACGATGGATCGGGTGCTTTGGGATATTTTAAATATGATTTTCTGTATTTTACTTTAAATAATTATTTTATTATTTCATTTGGCGATAACAGTTGTAGATTTGTCAGAGATATGAGTAGAGTGGAGTATTAATAAGTTACTAGAGTTACTTGAGAGATAAGTTAGGGTTCGTGGCACGCTGTTCTCGGGTGAGGATGAGACGGGTGTTACAATTTGGTATCATAACGGTTTTGCCGTCCCGGTGCCAACCCGGGAGGCGGGTAGTAGTTAGAAATTCAGTTTTCAATGGCTTTCAAAGGTTTTCAAATGTTTTCAAAGTTTTTCGGGATCGGGGTATTTCCAAAAAAAAAAAAAAAAATTACCTTTTCGATTAATCCATTGATCGTTACCTTTAGGTTTCAGCTAAAGTCTAATCAGCTTGTTCTTTTCAGATGTCATTAAGGAAAGTTAATCGTTCTCACGCCAAGGTTGTTTGCTAGCCATCATTTATCAATTTGTAGTCTTCAGATGTCATCAAGGAAAATTAACCGTTCTCGCGCTAGGATTGTTGGCTAGTGATCATTCATCTGTTTTTAGTCTTCAGATGTCATCAAAGAAAGTTAACTGTTCTCGTGTCAGGGTTGTTGGCCAGCCGTCTTTCATCAGTTTGTAGTCGCCAAGACTAATGTTCAGCAAGTTTATCATTATGCCATCAGACAGATTGCTCAGGAGGCAGTTAGGCAAGCCGCTCAGGAGGACGTACAGTTGGTCATGCAAGAGGATTCTCAAATTGCATTATAGAAGGTTGGTCGTCAGACAGAGCCAGTCGATCGTTAAGAAAAGTCAGTCAATGTTCAGGGATCAGCGCCAAACAAACTTGCATCTTTAGTGGAGGAGTTGAAGTGTTATCGCAAGAAGTTCAGGATCAGTTGGAAAAGAGTCGATATCTGTGAGTGAGCTGCCGCTACCGTCACCACCACCGTCACCTGCTCGACAAAGAGAGATAGATCCACGTATTGGAATTTGTTGAGAAAGCTACGGAGATAGGTTTCGATCAGGTCAGTGTATTTGTGGATGCTGCCATCATACATTGTTGGAGGAGGATGTTGGACCACAACCTAGGTCATATGAGGTGTCCAGATAAGTTCGGTTGGATTTGGCTACTCAATATATGAGAGATAATGTGCTACGATGGTCGGAATGATTATTGAGAGTAATTGCAGCTGTTACAAATTAACATCAAATACTCTGAATCCTTCTCAATCTCCTGAACAGATTATGGATCAAATGTTACAATTACAAAAAGCATTCTAACTTAGTTTTTCTAAACAAGAGATGGATAATTCTTCTAAGAAACTACCCTCTCAAGCTATTTCAACATTTAATGAGGTCCCTTCTAAAATGATTTTACGAGAAAACCAGACCTCAAGAATTGTTTCAAAACCATCAAACAATTCACAGATTGTTTTGAAGGAGTTTTTACAAAACTCTANCTCTCCATCAGAGAATTTTGAAAAATCTATTTACCAGAATATTATAAATATTGAAAAAGGATTTTTCGTCAACAATGATCCGTTTTTAACAATTGAAAAATATTTTGAAAAAAAATAATTATTTCAAACCACATAATACAGATAAAACTGTGCTATTCTTCCAAACAATTTTAGAATTAACAGATTCAGTATCTTTCAAACATTTTTATCTCAATGAGAACCACACTGATGCTGCATATTCCACTTTCAAAATTCATAAAATTATTGCACCAAGCGATTGAGAATATGATCTTAATGATAATCTAAATTTCTCAGAAAATCTAAAAAACTTTCCTTGTCACAATGTCCCTTTCAATTATTTCGATTATTACCAAATCTGGTATAATTCTTTCTTGATGCAATCCCCAAAACACAATTACACTTAGTTGATCTTTTTTTGCACCACTTATGACCTCTCTAAATCTCCTTATTGGTTCATGCCTTGGTCGAGCTACTTTGGGTCTGTCATAGAAATTTTTAAACCAAATGTTCAAAAATCATTCCAAATCTTCAAAACACATTTCTTTCCATCTCAAGAAGAAAAGAAATTTCCACCATTAGCCCTCTTTCATTCTAAATTTCATTTTCTTTGGGTCTTTTCATGGACACTTGAATTTTCATCAGATACCATTCCCATTGTCCGCAGAAAATTCCGAGTCAAGTGGTGGGATAAATGTAAAATTCTATCAAATCTATATCCATCAAATATTCTGACCTGGATAAAAGAAAAAAATGAAAAATCTCAAAACCATTTACTTAACCAAACACCAGAAATAATATCTTTCCTAGCACAAAAATCTAAAATGTTGTCAATGTTTGCAGGAGAAAAATCTGAAGATGAAATTAAGGCAATCTCCTTATAATTTCTACCTTCAATATCAAACCAAATATCTCAGACCTCAGGAAGCAAATCGGAGTCTACTGTCCCGGATATTGATGAAGACATATTCGGCAACAGCGGAGTATGATTTCTCTCCACAAAAATACAAACCTCGACAAAAGCATTGTTCTGAATCTCTTGGGTGTGGGTATACTATTACAAATCTTTGGCTACTATCACTTTGTTATGAATTTTTTTCACGATCTATTTTCACAATATCGACATATTTGCATCAACAACAAGTGGACTGGAGTCTACTGTAGACGTCATGTCAATGTCCATTTATGAAGACAAGCTTTGAGTATTGGAAACTAATGGAGACAGCTTTGGCAAGTGGTACCCTCCATAAGTAACCACTAGTATATTTTTATTTCTTAATATTGTATTATCTTTATTTCCCACAACTCTTGTAAACTCTTATATAAATGGGTCTTTGCGTCATTTGTAAGATAGGCTTTCATTTTTACATTTTCAATTCTCTTTCATACATCCCCTCTCTTTCACTACAATATTCCTTCTCACCCTTGTAATCTCTAAACATTATTCAATCTTTTTTAAGTAAGTTTTTAATAAAATGTACTTCTTAATCTTGTTTCTTTTTATTTAAGTATTTTTATTATATTTAATTTCTGTCTAAAGTGGCTGGTTTAACCGTCTAATATTTGTTTTTTTATTTTAGTTTACTTATGTTTTTATTATCATATGTTTAAGTGGCAGGTTTAACCGCCCATCTTTTAGTTTTTCATTCTATATATATATATTATCTACTTCCGAAACGGTTTTGGACAAAATGCCAAGCTGGTCAGCTCTCCCATTTCTACCAAGCTGACTGCATTCTATTCGAGGAATTGCGATTTTTATTGGGTTTTCGGGAAAACCACTCGGAAAACAGGACGATCAGCTTGGCATTCCGAGGGATTTCAGCCAGCTCGGCATTTTTGGTTGGATAAAATGCCGAGCTGGTCAGCTCTCCCCTTTCTGCCGAGCTGACAGCATTCAGCTCGAGGAATCGCGATTTTTATCGGTTTTTCGGGAAAACCGCTCGGAAAACAGGACGATCAGCTCTGCATTCCGAGGAATGACAGTCAGCTCGGAATTTCTGGGTGGACAGAATGCCGAGTTGGTCACCTTTTCTTTTTCTGCCGAGCTGACTGCTTTATGATCGAGGAAACACGACTTTTATCGGATTTCTGGAAAAACCCTCGAAAATAGTTTTGTATACTTTTCGTAAATTTTATTGATAAATCAGTTTAAACAGAACTATTTTCCGAACATCGATCTTTTTCCGAGAATATTCAAATATGGAAAATTTTCCGATATTTAAATATTCTATTCGTTAATTTCGAAAATGTGGATTATGACCCAACATTGGTTAACTGACTAATTTTTGACCAAAATTAGTTTATATAACCTCTTCCAAAAGGTGTTGAAATAACTAACCATTTTTCTACGTCTTATTATATTTTTACCGTTCTAATTTTAAATAATGGCTATTTGCCTAGATTTTGTTTCTATACAAAAGATAATTTTGCACCTGAGACTAATCTGATCAAAAAGATCAATCACTTCATTTTTCTTTCTTCTCATGTCATGCACCTGTCTTTTTGTTTTACAGTAACTCTTCTCTTATCTCTTGTTCATCTTTTTCACCCTCCACGCTAAATTTGTTGACAAAAATTCACCAGCTTTGTATCATAAATAATACATGCTTCTTCTCTCTACAGTCTCTGGTTATCTCCTTTGATCCCTCATTGCTATTTTTTTCTTCTATAACTCCCCAACTACTCCTCTGGATTTGGTCTCTCTCCTCTTGCATATCTTCTGTAAATGGCCCGATAATCGACTTTAACTTCTCTGTATAGTTTCGATTTTCATAATACTATATCAATTTCATCAATTAATGATGTCCAACGATTTATTTAGGGTTTCTCAGATGTAGATTCACTGTTCTGTCGAAGACTATTATTGTTTCCTTTTACTCAGATTTGCTTTCCTATGTATTTACTCTTTCCGTTTCTGACTTTATTAATCGCCATTACGCTCATCTTCATTTCCAAATATTTTATTTACTGAAACATAGAATTTTTTTTATAAAATACCATCGTTTCCAAGTAATCAAAAATGTTTACAAAAGTTTTGACCAAAAAATTATTTTACCGATAATAGTGGACATTAATCATTGATTAGATTTAGATTTTGAGGTTTAGGGTTTACTAATCATTATATCAAGCCAATGATATTAGATCACTAGTCATTAATTAGGGTTTAGATTTTGGTGTTTAAAGTTTACTAATCATTATATTACACTACTAAGTTTAGGTTCACTAATCCTTAATTAAAATTAGATTTTGGGTTTAGAGTTTACTATTCATTGTATTACACTAATGAGTTTGGGTTCACTAATTATTATTATTTTTGAAAACTTTTACTTGTTGATGAAAATTTCACTAGTTTGCTATTTTGAGTGGTGGCTGGCTTTTGGAAACTTTTTAATATGCAGTGGTTATGAGGAATTAATATTTGCACTGCAAAGTTTCTTCATAAAAGTATCACAACTGATGGAGGCCGTTCGAATTGCTGAAAGTGATTGTTAACCAAATTCAGTCAATGGGAATCCCTGGTTCCAAACCATATCGTGGACATGGTTGCGTTTCCATTTCTTCCAGCTTACGAGTTTGAGTGTATGATAACTTTTGGCATTTGTTTTGACTGTTTTTTATTCATGTACTCTACTCGTATCGCTGAAATATGCTAATAATACTTAATATGTTGTCATATTTTATCTCCTTATTTAATGCAATCGTTAAACCATAAGAATTTATGTTAACAAATGAATATGTCTGTAAATAATTAATAAGTTTATGTTATGTATATCTTGAAAAGTAAACCTTTTGATTTTACTTACAAAAATCACTTTAGGAGAGTTTTGTTAACCTTATTGTCATATATAATTGTATAAAAATAATTTCTAATTATGTATACAAAGTTAAAGGTTTAGGGTTTAGGGTTCAGGGTATACTTTCAACCTTTTAGGTCAATCTTATATTTATCAGCTTGGATTCACAAATCCTTAGGGTTTAGGGTTTAGATTTTAGGTTTAGGATTTAATGTTTAATTTTGGGTCAATCGGTTTGGGTTCACAAATCTTTAGGGTTTAGGGTTTAGATTTTAGGGTTTAGGGTTTAGGGTTTAATGTTTAATATTGGGTCAAATATATATTAATCAGTTTGGGTTGATAAATCCTTTAGGTTTAGGGTTCAGATTTTAGGGTTTAGAATTTAGGGTTTAATGGTTGATTTTGGGTCAACTATATTGTAATCAGTTTGGGTTCACAAATCCGTTGGGTTTAGGGTTTAGATTTTGGAGTTTAGAGTTTCTCTATATTTTAATAGTGATTGTTTTTGAAAAATTATATATATTGACAAAAACTTTCTTTTGTTGATTAATTTGAGTCAAATATATTTCAATTTGCAAGTATTCAAATATGTATAATTTGGTGGTTATGATAAGGGAATATGTGTGCTAATCAGTTTCTTCAGCAAAGTTAAGCAACTTATGGAGGCCATTTGAATTGCTGAAGTGATTGTGAACCAAATTCAGTTGATGGGAACCCATGGTTACAAATCTTATCGTGGAATTACTGTGTTCCCATTTCTTCTATCTTGTGAGTTTGAATGTATAAAAACTTTCCGTATTTGTATTGATTGTTTTCCATTCATGTATTCTTCTCGTATCGCTGAATTATGCTTATAATACTTAACTAGTAATTAACCCGTATTTGCGCGGAGCGAGGTTATTTTTTGTATTTTTTATAATTTGGTTTAAAAAAAATTGGTTTGATTTGTTTTTTCTTTTGTTATAATTAAAATTTATTACCTAGGATGATGAAATAATATCAGTAGATTATAAATTTATCTATTAGTGTCTCCATGTTAATTTTATAAGTTGCGTATTTGATCATTTTTCGTAGGAATAAACATTCAGTTATTCGGTTTGGTTCGGTCAAGGTTATTTTTTTTTTCCGCGAAACAGAAAGTTACTTTGCATTTTGTTATTATCATAGTAAATTAAATTATACTAAAAATTATTTTATAATTCTTAATAATTATTTTGTTAGTTGTAATTTTTATTTTTTCAGTTTGTATTTTTTAATATTGCAGAGATTTTAAATTTTAAACAATGATAGTCAATAATAATTTGTTTAGCTGGTAAAAAAAATTTTCATTTTTCGTTTTTAATTAATTAGAGAAATTCTCGAGATTTAGGAGTAATATCTTTTTCCTGGAATTTTGGTAACTAATATCTTAGTTTGATTTATTGTTATATGATATCTATGTATTTTGGTAACTAAGATAACTAATATTTCATTGATTTTTAATTAAAATCCAAAAAGGGAAATAATTTTTATTTTACTTTAACATTATATGTAACAGATTAAATGTGCGGAATAAGGAAAATAATTTGGGATAATTGGTAACAAATTAATATAATTATAGAGATAAATATAATCTTATAACCAAACATATTTCAATGGTATAAATTGTAAATAATAGATTTTTAAGTATTTTTAAAAAATAGACTTCTTAAATAATATTATAGAGATATGTTGTCATATTATATCTCTTTCTTTCATTCAATCTTAAACTACTATAATCTATTAATATATAAAAGTTGAGGTTAAATGCCATTGAGAGTGTCCACATAGGATTCAAAAAAATTTAACAACCAATATTATCATTCCACATCAACATTTTAAATTAAGGAAAATTTCTAAATTTTAAATTAAGGTAAATTTCTAAATTTTATAATTGTATTATTAATTGAAAAAATTCAAAAGATAAGGAAAATATCTATAAATTTTTATTAAACAAAAAAATAATATTAGATTAGGAAACTTTCTAATTTAAAAATTATAAATAAAGAAATTATCTATAAATTTTTATTAAATAAAAAATTAGCTTAATAATAGATTAGGAAACTTTTTAATTTAAAATATAAGATAAAATATATTGATTTAAATTTCTATTAAACAAAATAGTAACTTAATATTAAATTAGAAAAAATTTTAATTTAAAATATTTATGTCATCTTTATAATTAACTATATACGTATAATAGATATTAGATATGGAGACAAAAAAAAAAGTTAAAAGAAATTTAATCTATGCCACTGAGAGTGTCCACATAGGATTAATTTTTTTTTAAACAACCAATAGTATCATTCCACATCAGCGTCATAAATTAAAGAAAATTTCTAAATTTTATAATTATATTGTTAATAGAAAAATATATAAGATAAAAAAATTATCCATAAATTTCTATTAAACAAAAAAAGCTAATATTAGATTAGAAAACTTTCTAATTTAAAATATAAGATAAATAAATTATCTACAAATATTTACTGTACAAAACATTAACTTAATATTAAATTAGGAAAATTTCTAATTTACAATATAAGATAAGAAAATTATATATAAATTTTTATAAAACAAAAAATTAACTTTATTTTAGATTAGAAAATTTTTTAATTTAAAATTATGAGGCTAAATGCCATTGGGAGTGTCTACATAGGATTAAAAAAATTTTAAACAACCAATAATATCATTTCACACCAGCGTTATAAATTAGGAAAATTTCTAAATTTTATAATTATATGTTAATAAAAAAATAAATAAGATAAATAAATTATCCATAAATTTCTATTAAACAAAAAAATTAATATTACTAATTTAAAATAGAAGATAGGGAAATTATCTATAAATATCTATTGTACAACTACAAAACATTAACTTAAGAAAATTTGTAATTTTTTTTTTTTTTGACGACAAGCTTTTGAATAAAAAAATTAAGGAAGGTGATCAATCCAAGCTTGTGGAATTGCATCGATATACGTCATCGCTGTTGGGTGGACTCGAGCACTGCGTGCTAATTTATCCGCCTGTTGATTTTGTGCACGTGGAATGAGTTTCAATGAGAATACTTCATAACGACTTTTCCATTCATCAAATACCTCCAAGTGTTGTGAAAAAGCTGGCCACTCCCTTGGGTTAGACACCATCTTCACCAGATCAGAACAGTCTGTTGCAAAAGTCACCTGCCTCTCGAAGCCGTATACACATTCCATGGCCCAAAGTAATGCCTCACATTCTGCAGAAAATTTGTAATTTAGAATATAAGATAAGAAAATTATATATAAATTTCTATTAAAAGAAAAGTTAACTTTTTTTTAGATTAGGAAATTTTAAATTTTAAAATAATTATGAGGCTAAATGCCATTGAGAGTGTCCACATATGATTATTTTTTTTAAACAATCAATAGTATCATTCCACATCAGCGTTATAAATTAATGAAAATTTCTAAATTTTGTAATTATATTATTAAAAAAAAAATACATAAGAAAAAAAAATTATCTATAAATATCTATTTTACAAAACATTAACTTAATATTAAATTAAGAAAATATCTAATTTAAAATATAAGATAAAAATTATATATAAATTTCTATTAGACAAAAAATTAATTTAATTATAGATTAGGAAATTATTTAATTTAAAATAATTGTGGCATCTTATAGTTAACTATATATAATTTATAATAGATATTATGACGAAAATAATTAGAATAAATTTAATAAATAAGAAAAAATTAAGGTTAAATGCCATTGAGAATATCCACATATGATTAAAATTTTAAAATAATCAATAGTATCATTCCACATCAGCGTTATAAATACGTTATAAATGACGTTAAGTTCGAATTTGAAATTTATTAGCATTATTAGATTTATTGTGGAAGTTAACAAAATTATATTTAGATAATATTCCATAGCAAATAAACATCATATTTTAAAACACAAATTTTTTAAAAAATCATTATAATAAATATATTTAAAAATTTAGTGAACACTTTTAACGTTATTTAACTTTAATTGTTATATATTAATAAAAGTTAATTAAATAATAAAATATTATATATATAGATATTGTAGAAATATATATATGTTAAAATATGTATAATATATATATATTAAAAATCTTTACGCGTAGCGTGGATGAAAAATCTAATATATGTTAACAAATGAGTATGTCGGTAAATAGTTAATAAGGTATTTCTTATGTATATACTGAAACGTCACTTTTTTGATGTTAATTACAAAAGTCTGTTCATGAGTGTTTTGTTAACCTTATCGTCATCTATAACTATGTAAAAATAATTGTAATTCGTGAAACGTGTTACAATAAACTACATAGATTGAACATTTATAAATCTATATCTGTTAATATTACATTGTTGCTACATACTATTATAATATATAGAAATAAAATTCCATCATCATTGTACCTTATAAAACATAACGGATTCAATGTATTTGTTCTTTTTTGGTTCATCCACCGATAATTGTTTCCGTAAGTTGCTGGCATATCCTCCTCGTGAACATAAACTTCTTTTTTTTCAAAAGGGTAGTCCCCACAGATTAAGAATGTAGATATGAGTTATTCTTTTGGTCAAAAAAGTAGAACGGTCAGAAATGATTACTTTCTTCCATACCTTTTTGAGGGAGTTATTAAGACAAATTAAGTAAATCAAAATGGCTGGTCAACAAAGTCACCCATAAAATAAGATATAATTTACAAGACAAAGTTAATATGTAAAACTAATGTCTAAAAATAAAAAGTAAATAATAATTTTTTTGTCTAGATTATACCATTTATGAGAAGAAAAAAATAGTGCCATGAAAAATCATTAGAGGATGATTGGTTGGGCTGTAAATAGTGTATTTACCTTTAATTTTTATCTACAACCTTAAAAATTACCAATCATACTTTATATTAATTTTTAAAGCTACAGCCTCTACAGCAAAAAATGGCTGTAAGATCCTTATTTCCTAAGCCTTAAAAGGAAAATTCTTAGGTTGACCCCTACGAATCAACCTCTTAATTCACCCCTTCTATTTTATCCAATCAGAATCTGCCACATAATATTATAAATAAAAAAATTAAATTAATATTATTAGATGCATCAAAAAAATCTATAAATATTAATTATAAATTTTATGATTTAGGGTTTAGAATTTAGAATTTTGGGGTTTAGGATTTAGAGTTTAGGGTTTAGAATTTAAGTTTAGGGTTTAGAGTTTGGGTTTAGGGTTTATAGTTTAGGGGTTTAGGGTTTTGAATTTCGAGTTTTGGGTTTATGATTTAGAATTTTGGATTTAGAGTTTGGGTTCAGGATTTAGAGTTTAGTGTTTAGAGTTTGGGTTTAGGGTTTAGGGTTTAGAGTTTTGGGTTTAGAGTTTAAAGATTTGTGTTTAGAGTTTATTGTTTAGGGTTTATGGTTTTGAATTTTTGGTTTATAATTTTAAAGTTTAGGGGTTAGGGTTTAGAGTTTTGGGTTTAGGGTTTAAGATTTTAGGGTTTAGATTTTAGGATTTTGGGTTTAGATTTTAGGATTTTGGGTTTAGAGTATAGAGTTTTGAATATTTGATTTAAAATTTAGAATTTAATAATATCAATATTTTTTTTTTTTTCGATTATAATATCAATATTTTTATTATTTACTTTTTGTATTCTTATGTGGCAAATTCTGATTCGATATTTTATAAGGGGTGAATATTAAAGATTCACCCGTAGGGGTTAACCTAAGTATTACTCGCCTTAAAAATAGAAAAAAAAATAAAGAGTTGTAGGAATATCTTTCCTTATTTATTATTTTCGCATTTATTATTTATAACTACAAAAGATACAGCTATTCTACATATCAAATTCTACAGCAAATAATTTACAGTTACAATCTAACCAATCATTCACTAGATTTGATTTGACGTTAATGGTAACAGAAATACATTTTCAAAAATAAAAAAACCAACAATTGTAGTTAAACTAATTAATTAACTGTGTAGCTATATTTTAATGGGTCAATGAATGTTACTTATAAATCACAATATAGTAATAGGCTGAAAAGTAATGACCAATAACACATAAATAATAAGTAGAAATTGTTAAATAGTCCGGTGAGTAATCACTATTTCTTTAAACGTGTGATTTAATATATTTTTTAAAAAAATCAGGTGGAATAAGTAGAAAAAAATAGGGTGTTTTGTGATTAAATGTGATGAATTATGCAGAACCAACAACACTATATGGAGGGGTTCATGTAGTCAATCGTTTAAACTTTATAATTGGATTCCATAACATATTACTACAATTTTTTAAATAAATATTCTTATTTATTGATAATAATATGAATATTATTATAGCATGTTCAATTTTTCTTGTCTCCACTTTTTAAAAACCATACATTTTATATTTGCCGACGCAGCGAGAATTCTACGGTAACTTCATTTATTGAGGGATGATTAGTGTGGTAGTAGTATTGCACGTAGGATATCTCGGGTCTACACCTATTTGCAGACTTGACAAATGCACTTTGCAGTTTTTTTAAATATATCGGTGGCACATACGCCGGTGTAATAAGCTCCACCACGCTTGCAATCTTCTTCGCAGATAGTGTCAAAACATTTATCTGCCACATATGCGGTTCTACTAATTTCTCTACAAGGCTGTTTTTCAACATTTGCTCTTGATATTCTTACTGCAGTTTTGATCGATGTAAAAAATTTCAAATCTCGCATAATTTTTTTTATTTAATTACATTTATAGAAACACATATATATAATTCACAAATCATTTGGATTTTGATACTCTAAAATTATAGATAAAATATTAAATCTTTGAAAAATACAAAATATCATTTATCGAATACTTTTAAGAGTGTACATTTTTTTTTTTGAATTTTGAGTGTAGATGATAATTCTAAAGGCAAATATATAGTTTTTGTTTATATAAAATTTACACATCATTTGAATTTAATTTAAAATATAAAGATAAAAAAATTATCTTTCAAAAGTACAAAAATATCAGTTATCTTTTATATTTTTTGGATTGTGTGTGCATGTTAATTGCAAAGATAAATATATAAATTTTTCGTTTGGGATTTACAGCAACGTAATGGATTTTGTAAAAAAAAGTTTATCAGAAAAGATGAAGAATACACACTATTCAGAAAATAAAGCACAAATAATATTTCACACTTTGAATGTATTCATATATTATTGTAACATAATACCTGTTAAAATCAAGAAAATCACCAACAAAATGATGAAACCATTGACACTCACACTTTTAGCCATTTTTATATGTAACTTCTTTTGTGTCCTTCTGTCTCATGGAGTGAGTTATATATATGATCATATTTTATATGTAAAGAAAAAATAGAAAAAAAGAGAAGTACCTAAAAAAAGAAAAAGAAAAAAGAAAAAAACGTGTAATCCACAAAAATGGCTATAAATTAGGTAGAAATGAAGAAAAGATCAAAAAATTGATGGACCACATATTTTCCCCAACTAGTTTTTATTTTCAGTAAAATATTGTTCACATTTCTCAAAATTTTCACAGCTATACTAAAATATTAATAATTTGACATTTTCATCATATGTGGTGGATAATGATTATTAAGGGTAATGTTTTTTGAAATGATTACACTCACAATGTTTTTTACAACTTACTTCTATCTGGCAGAATTTATAAGTTTAATTTGACACACTTTTGCTATGGACTATGGTTAAAGTTGAAATTAGTCTTCTCAAATGATACCATTTTTAAGGGACAATTGGATATATACCAAAAATCTTTAACATAATGAAAAATTTGCTAAATTGGAATAAATTAAAGGCAACTCTATTAAAAGTTGTCATAATACCATTTATATTAATAATAACCTTATAATTATAATTAAAACTTGTTTTCATTTTTTATTTTATTATTGTAGCGGATTACCTTATAATAATTCTTTGTTTAAAAATGCTCGAAAATATTTTTAGTGTAGTGGTATAATTGTATTTAGAGAGAACATTACTATACACCCATTAATCATTAAAACTTCAGATCAAATCTAAATCCAACTCATATAACCCAAGGTTTCAATTCCAATTGGCAAATCTCTCAAGAACAAATTTACTATTTACAGGTTATCTTCCAATTCTACAGTAACTAACCACTAGGAACAGACATAAAGCAATAAACACCGATCAATAAGTGAGAAGAAGAGTAAGATTAAAGTAGAAATAGGAGAAAAATTCTTTTTCGATGAGCTTAGTGAAGAAGCGCTTGGTTTGAGTAGAAGAGACATCGCCGAGATAGTTATACCAGATGAGAGGATGACCTTTAAGATCAAATATAAACAGCCCAGAGGCAGCTCATACCATTTTTTATGTGTTCTCCTTTTTCTTCTTTTTTTCTTTGATTTCTTCTCTATAATTGTCGCATCAGATCCAAAAATGCAATGGATTACAAATAGCAATATGATGAAAATTGTGTTTCTATAGAGAGATAGAAGACGGTGAAGAATAGGAAACAGAAGTAACAAATTGATGAGGATCATTTTTTTTCTTGCGATTTCTAATTGTTTTATTTTTTTCCTCGCATAAATATTTGAATAGAACGAAATTTTTTTTTTAAATACCATCTCATGAAGTGATATTCTCTAATTTTTTAACTATAAATCATTTCTTTATCTAAATTTTTTTTTTATCTACTAAATTTTAACTGGAAATCATTTCTCTAATTTTTAAAATTATTTTTTTGATATATTTTACTAATCAAATTATTTTTTTTTTTCAATAAAGAGAGATTTGATAGAATTTGTATAAATAATTGATACAACAAATTTGAATTTAGAAC
This sequence comes from Sisymbrium altissimum, assembly GCA_900406495.1. NCBI lineage: Eukaryota > Viridiplantae > Streptophyta > Magnoliopsida > Brassicales > Brassicaceae > Sisymbrium > Sisymbrium altissimum. The sequence goes on along the minus strand of OVBI01002383.1, from coordinate 6,383 downwards.
AGTTTTTATAAATAGTAGATACAATAAACTTGGTTTGAAAGAATTTTTTTAATAAATATCAGATCTAATAAGAGAAAATTTAGAAAAATCCAAAAAGTTTCTCAAATCTTTGATTTAGTAACTCCCACCCACCCCACACAGTCTCGAACCTTCTATTCAACTCACAATCTCAATCCCATGGTAAATCCTCTAACTCTATTCTAGTATTTACTTTCTCCTTCTCTAATGTAGTATCAGCCACCAGATATGACACATCAGATCTTTTTCCACAATCCTTCTCAACCTTTGAAACAGTCAGCTCAACTTTCTTCACATTTGAGTTTCGAGACTGTTGACACATAAACTCCTTTATATTTATCATAAACATTATTAACTTTCATAGGAATCACTAGGCAGAGAGATCCAAATATTGTGCCAAGAAAGACATTCAAAAGTGTGAACAAGTGCTTCACCCTCCCAAATGTAGCTCAACATTGTGAACATCATTCCCATAAAACATTTGGAAAAATCATTTCTCAACCACGGCTCCAAAGGTAGAGACATAGAACATAGAGCTCAACAACATCTTTAAATTTATTTCCACGATACACATCGGCAGTCTAGATTGTTTTTCAGGATCGACATTGCTTTATCATCTTTATTTTTCACTCCTTTTCTTTTATTGATTTAATTTCTTACTTTATCATTCGTTTACTTTTAATTTTTGTGGAAATATATGTATGAAAATAAAGATTTTTTAAAAATGTAATTATTACTAAATCTATAAACATGTCGGGTTGAATAGAAATATATAGTTTATATTGAACTATATAGTATACAAACACACTATTTTGGGTAAGTTTAGAAATTTTAACCAAAACCAAAGTATCGAATCACAATAATGGAACTGAAACCGAACCGAATTTTTGTGAAATATCCATTGGATCTTAAGTTGAGGATTTATGGATACTTGAATCGATCTAGAATTGAACCAAAAACCGAATGAATATCCGAATATCTGAAATATAATTTATATACCTAAAAATATTGGTTATATTTATATTTAGAATAACCAAATAAATAAAATTAACCGAATATTACTAAAAAAACTGAATCATCCAAAATTATCCGAATATTTTTTACCCAAAATATCCAAAATTATCTGAATTATCTGATATTTTATCTAAATTATCCGATATTTTTACCCGAATTACCTGAAAACATCAAAAAAACATCAAAAAAAACTTGAACCGTACCGAAACCAAACCTGATTCAAAATTTTTTTGGATATTATTCGGTTTTCAATTTAATTATTAGAACTGAACCAAAAACCAAAGAACCAAACTGAAACCGAACCAAATTTTGTGAAGAACTGAATAGTTCCTAAATCTCTATACCTGAAATATCCGAATATCGAAAAAATCAAACTGAACTATTTACCCAAAGTCTCAGGCCTAATTTTGGGTTTAAAATGTAGTTTTAGAGTTCAAATTCAATGAATGTCTCACAAACTCACCAATATCAATTTTATCAACTGGGATAACAAATGCACGGGGGATAATCTACTATCTCAAGAATCTCTACACAGCATAATCAATAGAATCGTGGACAAAATTGCAAAGGAAAATTAGAGCTCCGGGTCAAGTTATTAGACTTCCAATTGATTGAAACTTGTGATTTTTTTTTTTTTGTCAGCATACATTTCATTAAAGCCCAAATAGGCAAATATTGGGATACACGATTGTCCATAAAATAGCCCAATACACAGCTACCATAGGGATAAAGTACAGGTGTAATAAACATGACTTAGTAAAAGCCACGTGGCCTATGATAAACCCTCCCTGGACACCTCACCAATGAAGCAGCTGAAGAACTCCACCGTTCCGATGAGCTGTAGCATCGCGAACTCCAAACCACCGGCAAAGCTTTCTCTTTGCTATCACCGATGTTGACTATGGTGAGATAGAACGTGCACCCAAATTCACATACCCTTTTCTCTAGATTCCCATTCAACTGAGACAATCTTAAATTCACCTGTAATTACAATAGACTTAACTTGAAAGAACAAGAATTAGATCCGAAAGCAAAGCTCTCCCTAGATCTATCTTAATTCAGACAAGATTAAATCAAAAAACTTTAACTCTCTTATCCTAAGAAACTCGACTCTCCAATACCCAATATAATGGCAAGAGTGAGATTTACTCTCGATCAAAGAGAGAAAAGCAGCAGATGAAATAGATTGAAACAAAACAAGCGGGAATAAATAAACCATCAAAGGGCATGGCTTGAACATGATCCAAACAGGATCGAAAGAAAACAAACAAAACGGACAAGCCGTAGAAGGAAATCCGACTAGCGGAAACTTATTATCTGAACAACCGGAAGAGAAATCCGATTAAAGATCAGAACTATAGACAAACAAAAAAAGTAGAGGTTTTCTCTCTGAAAGATACGAGAGAGAGAAGAGAAAACCCTTCCTTTTTTCAAACTCTGAAACTTGTGATTTTTCAATAGGTTAAAAGTATAGTTCTGCAAAATATTAGAGTGAGAAGATAATGACTCAACTTATGTAGTTTATTGTCTCTGTAAGTTAGTTGTTTATCTATTATATGATGAGACAACCTACTCTCCCCTTAGCACGCCACATCACCATCTTGAATTTGACACCTGTCCTTTTTATAATGTCAAAAGCCTTCAATTTTTTTATTAAAGTCTCATGTTGTTTTTTGAAGGCTCTGTACGAAACTCAGACAAACATATAATAGAGCCCATTATAGTTACCACATTCTACGGCCCATAGATGCCTCTCTATTTCATCCCCGTCTTCTTAACCGCAGACGACTTCTCTACTGCCACTGCACTAGACATAATTCTTGCCTTCAATTTCCATTAGCCCCAACTCTACACCTTCGTTTAGCCGTTTCAAATTTTCATACTAGAAATATACACCACCTGACCACCCATGATCTTACAAAACTCTCTTCGTCATTTGGATCTTCTAAATTCTTCTCACAAACCCCTTCCAGTTCAGTCGGAACACAGTTGGTGTCGATGTTGTAGCAATTCCAAAGGTGTCCAGCTACGCAACGTCCAACTATTTGCATATTCTCTGTTCTTCGCAGCAAGTTAGATTTGTAGTTATTCCTTTGTATTGATCGTATTTTTTAGAAGATGAGACACATCTGTTTTTTTTATATGATTCTTGTGAGTTTTGACGAATCGGTTTTATCTCCTTAGTGAATATTGTGTACTGTTTATTTATTTTTTTATTTATCTGTGTACAAGCTCGCTATGCAGGCATGCTCATTTTGATTTTTGTTTTCATTGACATGCCAAATATTAAGCTTCTTCAGTGTCGAATAATTCACTATTGGGTTGGCAGGGATTTATGATTCTCCCTGTTGGATCTGCTCCTTTACATGGAAATGGGTGTTGAAGTTAACCACAGCGTGAAGATAAACTAAACCTCAGATCATTGTCGTCTTTGAGATACAAAATATGAGTAACATATAAAAGATTTCATGATCTATAGGCTTGAGGGGTGAGCTTCGGATGATGACAAGTGTATTAGAGGGATATAGGAAGGCTCTGAAAGTAACAAAAAAATGCATCAAGAAACGCTGCCCTCAGCGTGATGAAAGGTTCTGGAGGTTTTGTTCTGAGCGCTACTGAAATTGAAAAATATGAGTTTGGAAGACAAGATGACACGAGTTCAAATAGAGAGGCAAATTGAGGAGTTTGGAAGGGACTGTATTTAAATATTTTAAGGACACATGTATGCAGTAGATTTGCTGAACGAGAGATTGATCAAAGTTAAAAATTGAGTGAACATCTATAGAGAAATACTTTTGGTAAGCAAGGATCATGAGACTAACGACGTTGCTGCTACTGCTACGGGAGAAACTTGAGATGTTCTTAAGTTACTTTACCCCTCTCTTTAACTGAAAATTCCAGCATTAAGTTGCTCTCTTTCTTTGATTAGTGATAGAAATTTTATAGTTATGTATTCATTACATAGGAATGTCAAATTTACTCTCTCATTTACATGTTCCAAAAACTATCTTATGGTGATCACTGATAACAGACATACTATATGAATAATGAGGGTAGAATCTTGGCATTATTAGAGTTATGGCAGAAAGGGGCGAAGATTTTGTTTCGCGGACTCGATCCTAGACTCGATAATGCCGGAAAAGCCATGCTACTTCACGTGCTCAAAGACGAGGTTTGTGTTTTATCTTATACGAATGTGAGATTTAATGTTTCATCTGATTTTGTGGAATGGTGATTAGAAATTACTCAGAACTTAGGGAACTTGATTTAGAAGACTTCCATAGTGTTTTGTTTTGTAGCCGATGTTGAATCTAATTATTGATAGTGGTTAGTTTTGTAGTCACATGTCAAAGATGGAGAGTGAAGGCTAAGTGAATCTGAGATTTGGTGATGTGTGATTTGGTTTATAGAGATTAGTTCAGCACCAGCCAACGCAACATCCAACGTCGGAGGAACTTAGGATTGGCAAAATCACGTTCAAGTCTTTTGATTTGGGAGGCCATCAGATTGGTCGCAGAGTTTGGAAAGATTACTATGCCAAGGTTACATCCTTTCTCTCATTAGAGCTATGGATGTCATGAGAGGAGAGTTGATTGAAAAGTCTAGGACTTGGTGGAGAAAAAAAACAGAAAAGCCTCTATGATGTGGAAAAGGGAAAGTTTAGATGAGTTTGTGGAAGCTAAGCTCTATCATATTTTATGGTTCACTATTTTCTGAAAATATGCATGATGAATTTCAACTTTGTAAGTATGAAAATTTTGATGGTGTTAAAATTGAATCAGTGATATCTTACCACCCATATATATTTTTATATATTTAAAATCTAACGAAAGATGTCCAGAAACATAATAAGAGTTAGAGAGAGAAAAGAAAAAAAAATAATTACATTTTTAATTTAGGTTTTTTTACCTAAATTCCTAAATTTTAATTATATTTAATATATATATATATATATATATATATATATATTGCAACCATATTATATATATGCAAAAAAACTAAATACATTCTATAACATAAAAATTTAAATTTAATTAAAAATTTATAAAAAAAAACTCGAGAATAACTTAATCATTTAATTTTTTGGATCAAAATTAATTTTATGGTTTAGAACCAAAATATAGCTGGTAGTTTAAAAAAAAATATATATATATATACATATGATTTTATACGATCTAATTAAACCAAACTTGTATATTTACTATTTTAGTTTAGTTAAAATTATTTAAGATAGTTAATTATAATTGCTTTCACTCACACTATCATAACCAAAATATGGAAAAAACAAGTAAATAAACCATATATTGAGCCTTATTACATTTCCAAATTAACTACAGAAATAACAAAATATATATACAATACCCAAAATAGATTTCCCATATATATATATATGGAGAAAATAAAAACAATAAGAATATTATCCACATTAAAAGATTTCTAACAACTCAGAAACTAAAGAATACCAAAAAAAAAACAACAGAAAATGCAAAAAAATATAAAAATATTATTAAAAATTTACTATCACATGTTTTAAAATATATAATTTACATCATAATCAATTAAGCACAAAAACTTCCGTGTGGACGTAGAGGTGTACAGCTCGACTACTATTATTAATTAATGAAAATAAACTATTTGATGCTTTAATTTTATTGTATGACACATGAGGAAGATAAAGAAGAAATTGAATAAAGTGTATCAGATGATGGAAGAAAACACTTGTTGATCTTAGTTTTCAAATAAAAGATGTTTTAGTTATTGTTGATATCTTGGTCTATTGCTGATTTTTTTTAATTATCGAACTTTATACTAATTAATACTATATTAAGGCAATGAATGGGGACATGTCAAAGTGCGGTGTTCAAGATTTTTATTGAAAAACCGCTTTTGGTCACCAATCAAAAGAAATGTTAGTAATTTGCGTTTTTGTAAAAAAAGAAAAAAAATCTGTTTGCGGTTTTCAAGAACATTGGCAATGAATGGGGACATGTCAAAATGCGGTTTTCAAGATTTTTGTTGAAAAACCGCTTTTAGTCACCAATCAAAAGAAATGTTAGTAATTTGCGTTTTTGTAAAAAAAGAAAAAAAAAATCTGTTTGCGGTTTTCAAGAACATTATTTAGTTATGGGCCGCACTAGTCAATCTTTTGGTTATTATCCAGCGGTCGAACCGCACTTTCCAACAAATAAAAAAGCAATGTTAATATTTTATATTTTTTCTTTAGTTGCAGTGTTTTATATTAATAAAGTTTGACTATAAATAAATATCAAACCAGAAATCATTCATCTCACTTGATACGAAGCAAAAACAAAAACAATACTCTACCACAAAAAAAAAAAAAAAAAAAAAAA
>OVBI01002382.1:0-20771 GCA_900406495.1 Sisymbrium altissimum | reverse complement strand
AGACCAAAAAAGGGACTCTAGAACTGGAATGAGTCTCATTTGGATCCAAAAAGGAATTTAATGTCCCCAAATGCTTAAAAGAGACTTTGAATTTAGTATGGAGGCCAAAGACAATGAATCCCACTTGAAACAAGTATTAGGGGACTCTTAAATGAGGATGGCGAAGATCTAGACCTTGTTTCTCATTCAATTGGGGCCACCATTGATCAACCATCCCAAAGACCAAAAACGGGACTATAGAACTGGAATGAGTCTCATTTGGATCCAAAAAGGAATTTAATGTCCCCAAATGCTTAAAAGAGACTTTTAATTTAGTATGGAGGCCAAAGACAATGAATCCCACTTGAAACAAGCATTAGGGGACTCTTAAATGAAGAATATGAAGATATAGACCTTGTTTCTCGTTCAATTGGGGCCACCATTGATCAACCATTCCAAAGACCAAAATCGGGATTTTAGAACTGGAATGAGTCANGACTCTAGAACTGGAATGAGTCACATTTGTATCCAAAAGGGAACTTCATATCCCCAAATGCTTAAAAGAGACTTTTAATGAGTATGGAGGCCAAAGAAAATGAATCCCACTTGAAATAAGCATTAGGGCACTCTTAAATGAAGAATAAGAAGATCTAGACCTAGTTTCTCATTCAATTGGGGCCACCAATGATCAACCATCCGAAAGACCAAAATCGGGACTCTAGAACTGGAATGAGTCCCATTTGGATCCAAAAGGGAACTTCATGTCCCCAAATGTTTAAAAGAGACTTTTAATGAGTATGGAGGCTAAAGACAATGAATCACACTTGAAACAAGAATTATGGCACTCTTAAATGAAGAATAAGAAGATACTTATATAAGATTGAATTGCTTTTTTAGTATCTTAGGCTTTGGGTTAGTTCCATTTTCTTAGTGATCACTCCTGATTCAAATAGTTATTCTATCAATTGTTTTTTGTTTGTTTTATTGGTGATTTGTATAACAAAATCATTTTTATTTATAATAGGTTCAAAAACAACACTGAAGTATCAACACATGTTCGTAAGGTTGCTTCAAAGAACCATGGTATAGCTGGAAAAAAGTACCACAGTTTTACAAAGATGCATGGTATTCAACATTCAAGGTTTGTTTACTTCTCTAACTGTGTATTTGACAAAACGATTTATATTTTATACATGGCTGATATAATATGCATTGTAGACAAAGTATGAGTGGACTGCCAACATCGAACAGTTGGTTAAAACCAACTTTGATAGCCTTGCTGCTACTCGCCTCAAAGGAATGGTGAGCCTTGCAAAATCCAATGGAGTAAAACTCGATTGGATTCTGAGAGATTATTGGAAAGAGATGGTACAATATTGGAACACACCAAAAGCAAAAGAAAAGAGTGAGAAAGCCCGTGCTGCTAAGTTGTTTACTCGGGATTGTCTAGGTCCTCATTGTCACAGAGCAGGCTCATGCTCTTATGCCAAAATCCAAGATAATCTGGTAATCCATACATTTTTTTTTTTAACTTTCTGTATCATTAACTTAAAATTTTTTGACAATTTTTAAAAACATTTGTGATTTTTTTTATAGGAGGCAAATAATGAGGACTTTTCTTTCATTGCTGTGATGAAAAAAACTCATCAGAAATCTGATGTATCTTATGTTGATGAAAGAGCACGCATTATTGCAGAGAAATTTGATGAACAAGTTCAAGAAAGATTGTCAATGGTCGAGCTTTCCAATGGAGAGCTTGTGACAGATCCTCTCACCATTGAGGAAAAAAATGAGATCTATGTTAAGGTAATTTTTATTACATATAGATTTTGCTTTCTCTTAATTTTTTTGGTGTATTTGGAGATGTAATGGTTGCATAGAATGGTTAAATGGTTGCCTATTAGCATTCTTTTTGTATGAAAATTTATAATTGCTTATGGAATTGTATTTTTTGTAGGTTGCTGGTGTATCGAAACAAGGTCGTGTTTTTGGACTTGGATCACTTCAAACTGGAGTTTTTATGGCTGCAGATGGTTCTTCGGATTCTCCACAAGCTGATGAAGAAGAAGTTGGGTCTTTGACTCTCCGAGTTCAAGAGCTTGATTCTGAATTGCAAAAGAGTCATGATGAGAATGCTAGTTTTCAGAAACGACTTGAAGCTATAGAGAAAATACTGGAGGTTGACCAAAAAAAAAAAGAGAAAATACTGAAGAGTGTTTTTGGTGAGAATGTGTTAACTCTAACAGATCCATCTACTCCTACTTCATAAATATGAAGTTCTGCTTCTCAAGTTTTCATGGTTTTTTTTTTAATTTAATTTTTAGTGTTTTTATATTTGGTTTTAAATTTCTTACATTTGTTATTTTACGTTTGTTATTTGATTCTGAATTATGCATTTTTTAATGAAAAACTATTTTATTTAGTAATCTTGTTGCAAATTTAAGATTTAATATCAGTTTTGGAAGTAAATTTATTGTTTAATATATTGAATTATACAATTACAGTATTAATAAATAATAATGTCATAATAACCAACAAATTATTAGTTATTAGCTGTGACATTTTGTAGTTATAATCAGAGACAATATTTGAATGTTATAATGGTTGTAAATTACTATGGTTTAAGATAATTAGTCAAATCAGTAATTATGATGAATTTGTGATGAGTTTTCTGTCATTAGTTATACCATATTGCGTCAATATTTGTTACAAAGCGTGACGAATTTGTAACATTTCAAAAGTCATAGATTATTACAATTTGAGACAATTAGTTAAGTGAGTAAATATGACGACTTTGCGACTATTTTTCCGTCATCAGTTATAACGGTTCTGTGACAGTATATTTGTTACAAAACGTGACAAATTTGAAACATTTAAAAGGTCGCTAATTACTACGATTTGAGACAATGAGTTGAGTCAATAATTATGACGGACTTGTGAAAAGTTGTTCGTCATTATTATAACATTCTGTGATAATATATTCGTTACAAAACATGACAAATCTGTGACATTTAAATAGTCACAAATCACTACCATTTGAGACAGTGAGTTGTAGTGACTAATTGTAACATTGTTGTTACTTTCTTGTATTATCACAATATGTGACGAAATAGTTACCACATATATAAGTCACAAATATTGTGAGTGTTCTGTTACACTAAAAATTTGTGACTCACATATTGCAACCGCTAATATTTAGTCACTAATTTGTCACAATATCTATATTGCTACGGAAATATTGTCATTGTGACTAAAACTTTTGTCACGATATGACTATTTTCCTGTAGTGATTCTAGTTCAGTCAAATTTTGAAATGTGTATTTCTAGTATGATGCACTTATCTTTGCCAAGGAATGATGTTACAGGAAACACTAAAGAGCCCAAGGATCATGAAGTTGGCGTGGATAAACACACGGAGGAGAAAAGTTCTGGAGCAATCCAAACATATCAAGACAAAGAGCAAATCATTCTTCAGCTAGGTAATAGCATCAATGTGAGATTAAAAATTTCAAAGCCTATCTCTATGATTTTAAACTCAGATATAACGCACTTGTTTCTTATCCAAAGTGTTGAGATTATTTCAGGTACTAAGGACATAAATCACAAAGAAGTTCCACGAGAAAACATCTTATTGTTAAAACCAGCTCAAATCAAAGAGTCATCACCTTTAATAGAGAAAACGACTGAGGCTATCAGATGTACAAGGGCTACAACACAGAGGAGATACACACCAGGCCATAGAAGAGGCGTGATTTTATCCTTCCTGCTCAAAGGAGAGACACCAGATATACCAAATGACACCAAACCACAACAATATTAAGGTAAGGTTCTAAACTCCCAAAAACGAATGAAACCTAAATTGCTTTCTATTGGTGCAGGAAACATAGTACTGAGGACAGAACTTTAACAAGAGGGAGAGGATGATGCAAAACTCATAACCAGTATCAAACCAGAGCCAGCCGTGGAGGTGGAAAACATGAAGCTGAGGAGAGTTAAGGAGACATGCAAGCTGAGTTTAGCTCAAATGGAGGCCAAAACCAATTCTTTCAACTCAACAACCACTTGGAAAGCACACTCAACTCATTTTGAGGCCACCACGAAGAAGAATCAGCCCCAAAGGATTCCACACCAAGGAGATATAGAAGAATCAATCTGCCAGACCACCAGTAAGTTACATGGAGACACCCAACCAGAAAATGAAGCATTACAATCAAACCAGGAGGAACCAAGTTACAAACCGACTTGTTTTAGAAACTTTACCCATCAGAGGCACGCGGCGAATTGGATTCACAAAAACATCTTTCCACATGAAGAACATATTCCACTTATAACTCGATGGACTTCCAGTGAATCCGAAGGAGACCAACACGCACTTAATGAAGCATACCGACCGGACCAGGAGAAGACAAGCAACAAATCCAACTGTTTTGGATTCTAAGTTCATAATAGAAGACCGGAGAGTTGGATTCAGACCAAAATTCATTATGGTTTAAAATTTATACAATTTCTAAACCAGAGGAACTTCCACTTGGCTTATTTGGAAGCTCATGGACTCAAATGTCTACAAACGAGAACTTGGCAACCAGGAGACACATCTAACCCTCAAAATGAATCTTATATTATCTTACCAGGCACCAGAAGCCACATGATCAGGTGGATCATGTTGGATTAAGCTTGAACAAACAACCAATCCTAAAGAGATAAGGATGAAGCCTTATACTTAGGAAATAGCTAAACATATTAGGATTAAGATTACACAGAAAAAGGAAAGTTTGTAGCTATATATATTGAGGGTTTAGCTACGGGGTGAGATAGAGTTTTGAGAGATTCATATTGTGTTCTTGAGAGCTTAGTGAGTTGCAGAGTTTGTTGTCTTGAGAGAGTCTTAGTTTTTGAGCAAGTTTTCTAAGACCATTAATAAAGGAAGCAAGACTTTATTAATCTTGTGTTTGTTATCAAGTTCTTGAGTTATATATTTGGTATCAGAGCCCAAAGGTATCAAACAAAAGGATGAGCACCAGTGAAGAAAAATCTGTTGTCAAAACGGGACTGAACCCAAAAGAAGGAGGAGGAGGCGGATCTTCTTCTGCAATATCAATTCCTTCTTTAACTAACACAAACTACACCTATTGGGCTTTACGAATAAGAGCAGCTTTAAGAGTCCATAAAGTATGGGACAATGATGCAGAGGAACCTGCAGTAACAGACGGAGAGAAAAACGACATGGCGACAGCACTTCTCATACAATCAATTCCGGAGTCTCTAGCTCTGCAAGTAGGAGAGATTAACGATGCTAAGAAACTTTGGGCAGCAATAAAAACACGATTTGTTGGTGCTGAGAGAGTCAAAGAAGTAAGATTACAAACTCTAATGACAGAGTTCGATCGGTTAAAGATGAAAGACACATAGTCCATCGATGATTTTTCAGGAAGAGTTTCAGAGATATCTTCCAAAGCAGCATCTCTTGGAGAAGTTACTGATGAACCCAAACTTGTCAAAAAATTCCTCAAGAGTCTACCCAGAAAAAAATATATCACCATCGTAGCTACCCTAGAACAAGTTTTGGACCTCAATGCAACAAGCTTTGAAGAAATAATTGGTCGCCTAAAAGCTTTTGAAAAGAGGATAAAAGAGGATGAGGAACCAACAGAGGATCAGCAGAAATTAATGTATACCAATACAGATTCTGAATACGGATACTCAAACCATGAAGTTAATGGTAACTACAGAGGAGGATACAGAGGACGAGGACGTGGTAGATTCTTTGGCCGAGGAAGAGGACGAGGAAGGACAGGAGATATGTCACATATCACCTGTTTCAGATGTGACAAGAATGGACACTATGCATTCTTGTGTCCTGACCAACTGCTGAAACTCCAAGAGACCCAAGAACATGAGAAAGAAAAGGACACTAAGGACGCAGACTCACTTATGATACTAGAGGTAGTCTTTTTGAATGAAAACAAGTGCTTACCAAGAAAGTTTGAGTCAAATACTGATGGAGAAAACATATGGTACCTAGACAATGGAGCAAGTAACCATATGACAGGAGATAAAAGATACTTTTCCTCCCTTGACCCAACTATCACAGGGAAAGTAAGATTTGGAGATGATTCACACATTAATATTGAAGGAAAAGGGACAATAGAGTTCATAGACATCAATGGGAAATCAAGAACCATGACTAATGTTTATTACATTCCAAACTTAAGAAGCAACATTGTCAGTCTTGGTCAAGCTTCTGAAGCAGGCTGCGATATTAGATTAAGAAGAGGCTACTTGGTGATGAAAGACAGGAAAGGTAAGCTACTTGCTAAAGCCAAAAGATCTAAGAATAGGCTGTACAAAGTTCAGATGAGTCTTAAGGAGAATACACACCTGCTATTATCTGAACTAAGTGAATCAAATAGACTACATGCTAGAATGGGACACGTGAACTTCACAACTCTGAAAACAATGATAGACAAGGAACTAGTTCTCGGAGTCACTCAAAAGGCGATTGAGAAGGAGATATGCAGCTCATGTTTACTTGGGAAACAGACTAGACAGGTGTTTCCACAAGCTACCACCTTTCAATCAGAGAAAAAATTAGAGCTTATACACGCAGACTTATGTAGACCAATCACACCTAAGACAGGGGGGGGGGAATAGATATGTGTTCGTAATAATAGATGACTTCTCACGTTATATGTGGACCATTCTGTTGCGAGAAAAAGGAGAAGCATTCTAGAAGTTTAAAAACTTCAAAGCAATAGCAGAAAAGGAAACATAAGAGAAAATAAAGACTCTAAGAACAGATAGAGGAGGAGAGTTTGTGTCCTTTGAATTCAATAATTTCTGCGAGACCATAGGAATCAAGAGGCAACTCACAGCTCTATACACACCGCAGCAGAATGGTGTAGTGGAACGAAGGAATAGAACCTTAATGGAGATGACAAGGAGCATTTTGAAGCACATGCATATGCCGAATTACTTGTGGGGAGAGGCAGTGAGACATTCGACTTATTTGATTAATCGGATAGGGACAAGAACACTTAAGGATAAGACACCCTATGAGTGCTTCAGAGGTAGAAGACCAACCATAGAGCACATTAGAGTTTTTGGTTGCATAGCTTATGCAAAGACTGATACACCTCATCTTCGCAAGCTTGATGACAGAACACGAATCCTGGTTCATTTGGGAATTGAACCCGGATCAAAGGCCTATCGACTTCTTGATCCACAAGGAAGGAAAATCATTGTAAGCCGAGATGTAGTCTTTGATGAGACAAAAGGATGGAACTGGAAAGAGGAAAACACCAAAGAAACAGGTTTCTCCATTGCTCTTGGTGATTTTGGGAATCATGGGTTAGGAGAAGAAAACACAGAGAATGGACAAACAGTAGAAGACCTGAAAACTCCAGAGAATGAAAATGAAGCAAGAGAAGAAACCCAAGAACAAATCTCTACTGATACAGATATTGTTCCATCTCCGATAGCACCTCGAAGATCACAAAGACAGACCCAGCTGCCCATATATCTTGAAGACTATGTACTGATGGCCGAAGAAGAAGGTGAGATGTTATTACTGAGCATTAATCATGAGCCTAGAAATTACAGTGAAGCCAAGAAATCGAAAGAATGGACCCTTGCGTGTAAAGAAGAGATTAACTCAATCAAAAAGCACAGAACATGGGATTTAGTGGATTTTCCCATCGGTATAAAACCAATTGGTCTCAAATGGGTGTTCAAATTAAAAAGAAATTCAGACGGAAGCATCAACAAGTACAAAGCAAGTTTAGTAGCAAAAGGATATGTGCAAGAATATGGAGTTGATTTCGAAGAAGTGTTTGCCCCTGTTGCAAGAATTGAAACCATTCGTCTGTTAATGGACCTTGCTGCAGCACGAGGATGGGAGATACATCATCTTGATGTAAAAACAGCTTTTCTCCATGGAGAGTTAGAAGAAACCGTCTATGTCTTGCAACCAGAAGGCTTTGAGGTACAAGGAGAAGAAGAGAAGGTTTACAAACTAAACAAAGCTCTTTACGGGTTAAGGCAAGCACCAAGAGCTTGGAACAATAAACTAAATCAAATTCTCCTAGAGCTTCACTTTGTTAAGTGTTCAAAGGAGCCGTCTGTATAGCGAAAGGAAGTAAACAAAGACCTGTTGGTTATCGGTGTTTATGTGGATGACTTGTTTGTTACAGGTACGAGGTTGAAAGTTATAAAGGAGTTTAAAGAGGATATGGCTTCGAACTTCGAGATGAGTGATCTTGGCAGACTTACGTATTATCTAGGGATTGAAGTGATACAAAACCAAGATGGTATAACCTTGAGTCAAGCACGATACGCAAAAAGAATACTAGAGGAAGCAAAAATGACTGACTGCAATCCTGTTCATATACCAATGGAAGTTGGATTGAATGAGTAAAACTGAGAATGAAAAGGAGATCGACGCAACAGCATACAGAAGAAATGTAGGATGTCTTCGTTACCTGTTACACACACGACCTGATCTATCTTATTGTGTTGGTGTCCTTTCTAGATATATGCAGAGTCCAAGAGAATCACATGGAGTGGCAATGAAACACTGTTTGAGATATCTAAAAGGAACAACAACACTCGGATTGGTTTATAAAAGATCAGAGGTGTCAAAAATCTTAGGATACAGCGACAGCAGCTATAACGTTGACCCCGACGATGGAAAGAGCACCTCAGGGCATATCTTTTACTTAGGAGAAGGTCCGATCAACTGGTGTTCACAGAAACAGGATGTTATTGCTCTATCATCATGTGAAACAGAGTTTATGGCCGGGACTGAGGCAGCAAAACAAGCTATCTGGTCGCAGGATCTCTTGTTTGAGATCACGGGAGAAGCTTGTAAGAAAGTAACATTAAAGCTTGACAATCAGTCAGCAATAGCTCTTACTAAAAACCCTGTTTTCCACGGAAGGAGCAAACACATTCATAGGCGCTATCATTTTATTAGAGAATGTGTAGAGAGTGGATGCATAGAGGTGGAGCATGTCCCGGGAGATGAGCAAAAGGCAGATATCCTCACAAAGGCACTAGGAAGAATCACATTCAAAGAGATGCGTGAGATCATTGGGGTTCAAGATGTGGAAGACAAGTTCAAGCTTAAGGAGGAGAATGTTGGATTAAGCTTGAACAAACAACCAATCCTAAAGAGATAAGGAAGAAGCCTTATACTTAGGAAATAGCTAATCATATTAGGATTAGGATTAAACAGAAAAAGGAAAGTTTGTAGCTATATATATTGAGGGTTTAGCTACGGGGTGAGATAGAGTTTTGAGAGATTCATATTGTGTTAGTGAGTTGCAGAGTTTGTTGTCTTGAGAGAGTCTTAGTTTTTGAGCAAGTTTTCTAAGACCATTAATAAAGGAAGCCAGACTTTATTAATCTTGTGTTTGTTATCAAGTTCTTGAGTTCTATAGATCACATTCAAAGTCAACCTTCTTTATTCAGCATCAAGAACATTCAACATGGAATGATTTGAAGACAAAAAAGATCAACAACTATATTTTGAAGGCAGCTACGTTTTGAGACTATATTTCATGAACCTAGACACTCGAAAGGATCATCATTACTTGTCCAAGTTATTAAGATTCAATGGAGTCAACAAATCCCCCTCATTCAGCCTTTTCCCCACAATATCTCTAAAATGCTGATTTCTCTCTTGTTTTAAATTCTTTAGATTTTTGTACATGAGCACTATATAAGCTCACCATCATCACCATTTATAAAGCACGCATTGAATCATAAAGTTAATATAAAAGTATTGTTTTTCTTCAAAGAATGTGTATTTGAATTTTGTTCTTTCGAGTTTAGGTGTGAGATGCACTTAGGTTCTTTAGAAAACTGTGGAGTACGTTGTTTGTGTGACTCAAATAGCTTCTTCATTCACTGATTAAGAGAGTCAATCACTTCTACCATCCATCAGATCATTTCTACCGGCTTGAAGGAAAGTGCCGTACGGCCAGCCTTCATTCCATCAACACCCATCAAGTAACCTCGTTCTCGGGGTTGCATCACGGAGTCTATCCGCATCCCCTAAAACCAGACAGACGCATAGCCTAGTCCTTAAAACACTAGCCTATCGTAAGCCCAATCAAAACGCTTCTCAGCAGCACTGGCACAACTTCATCAACACTCTACACAAAAAGACGCAAATATATTTTCGTCAAATAAAAGTATGACAAGTCTCTGCTGACGGAATACCAACGCTAAAATGCACCACAATGCTTCTCAGCAACGCTAAGGAAAACACGAGGGAATAAGAAACCCCAAACTACTCTACTCTCCTATAGCAAACATTCGAAACCTTACAAACAGGCAAACAATCAGCTTGAAAAACATGCATTAAAATAAATAGTTAAGTGCATAGAGTTCAATACAGACATTGGGACAAAACCCGACAAACAACAAAGCCCATACATATACATGCAAGGAAATCGATGGCTAAACAAGGCCAGTACATAACATCAGGAGAGAGACGCCTCAGTCGCGGTTATCTCCTGAGACAAAATGGGAAACAAACCCCCCGAATTCTGGATCACCTTCATTTAATGCCGAAAGGTTGGAGACCCCAACTTCGCTCGCAGCTTTGAGCATCGAGTCCTCTCCAAAGATCGGACTAAGTGTTTGCGCTTGAGGGGAGGCAACTAGGTAGCTCTTGAGCGTACTCATTATCCGCTCAAAGTTCACCTTCGTCTCAGCAAACCTCGACAATCCGTCGAGCAGCTCGCCCTTATACTTTGCGATCCTGGGTTTGTCCCCGGATTCAAACAAAGCATAAAGCTCCAGGTTGGAGGCCACCGTCTCCGATAGGATGTACTCCTCCCTAGCCTCTTCGGTTTGGCTCACCAAGGCCCTCGCACTATCACCCTTGTGATGATACTTTTTCGCAAGAGATGCTCTCTCCTGTTCGAAGTCCTTCAGCATCTTTCTCTCCGACTCATCTCTCACCCTGAGCAAGTAGGCCCTAACACGGTCCAGCTCCTCAGCATGGATAGCTTTCGCTGCCTCAAACTCGTCCTTCAGACGAGCCACCTCCGCGTTTTTCTCCTCAGCAAGCTTTTTGGACTCCTCAGCTTGCTGAGTCTAATACGAGGTCCTTCTCGTAGTTGCTGGCCATGTCAGTTAATTGGGCCAAAAGCTACAAAAACAAAACAAAGGTTAAGTAGGAAAATAAGAAACGACGCTACTATCACATCAAGAAACAATCATACCCTAAAACTCCTCCGGGCAACCTTCCCGAAGATGTTCTTCTTCCGGGGTTCGTTCGAAGAGACAACCTCAGCCCCAGGACGA
Organism: Sisymbrium altissimum; assembly: GCA_900406495.1. Lineage (NCBI taxonomy): Eukaryota > Viridiplantae > Streptophyta > Magnoliopsida > Brassicales > Brassicaceae > Sisymbrium > Sisymbrium altissimum. The sequence goes on along the minus strand of OVBI01002382.1, from coordinate 9,479 downwards.
CGAAAGGTACCCAAAAGCTCACTGGGATCAAGTGCATTCCCATCTTTTACGAATTTGGGGATGTGAAACTCGAACCCCAAAGCTTCAGCTCCTTTCTTCCTGGACGACGCCCTACTTGGCTTCTCCTCGCTCGAGGCGATGCCCTTCCCTTTGTCTAGAGCAGTTAGGCGTTTCTCGGGAACAGAAGGGATCTCTCCCTCTTCAATCTCATCCGGAAGAGGCATTGTGGCACTTGCCTTTGCGAAATCCCTTCCTGCTCAAGAAACTACCCTGCCATAGTTCTAGATCTACCTTTCCTCTTTGGGGGAGTGGTGGAGAAGTCGAACGAATCAAGTTCACTCTTTAAAAATTGTGCTGCGATAACTCTCTTAAACGAGAAGTGGTCCTAGCTCAACTTTCCCGAAGCGGTCAGTGCAATCCAAACTTGATAAAGGTCTGGAGGAATTGCTTCGAAAGGAGGACGAACTGCAAAAACGAAAGCATCAAACGAAGATGTCGGTGATAACACTTCCCCGGAAATGTACAAATCGATAAAACACATTAGCCAACCAAGAGTTAGCTACCGATTTTCGACCAACGGGTAATAATTTCTCGCGTGAACCAAGGCTCAACCGAGAACTTGTTAACCCTGATAAAAAAAAAAGAAGAAGCTCATCCAAGGTTTATCTTTACAGATGTGCTCTTGAAAAATCCCCCGACCTGGTTTCGGCGCGATATAATATATTTTGGGCTCTTTGGACGTCTCGACATCAAGGAGTCCCAAAAATGCCATACCCCGATTCAGATGTTGCTCTCTAAAAATAAAATGATCAGGCCCAGCAGGTTCCTCAACCTCCTCGGGGTTATCTGACCCATCGCCAAGTTATAAGTCGCAAGGAATTGCAGCACTAACGTAGGGATGAGAAAGGTAAGGAAGCAGGACTCAAAATACGACTTGTAAACAGTACAACAACCTGGAGGAGGATTGACGCAGCGGTCCTCCACGCCTGGCACGACTATCTCGATCCCTTCCGGAAACGAAACATCGACTGAAGGTGTCTTATACTACTGTTGCCACATAAACTTGGGCCATCGGTTACGAGCTTCTTCACGAACTTCCCCTTTCCAAACATCCTCGGAGGATCGTCATCGTCCTGGATCCCTTTTTCAAGCATAACCTCTGCCTCCTTCTTAACACAAGCTTTCAGGACGAAGGGTTTAGCTGCACGCGGGATCACATAGGATCCATCGTGTTCTTCGAGTTTTATACGAACTCCCGAAGCATTCCATGTTGGAATAGAGTTCATACGAACTCCCGAAGCATTCCCCGCCTTCCTCGGACGCATCTTCCCCAAGGATCACATGATCAATTTCATCCCACAGAATATTATTCCCACTAGAACATGGATCAAACAAAATTTCAATTCAAAGTGGAAAGCGTTCAAAGTGTTCTTGACGTTCTTGAGGATCTAACTAGAGAGAGAAAGAAGAGAGAAGGGAGAGAGTTACCTTAGAGAGCATGACAATTTGTGAAAATGAAGGTAGGGGGAGCCTTCAATTTATAAAAATGGGACCCGTGAACAGTAATATGGGGGACATGAACAGTACAGGAAATCACTGTTCATCCTGACAAGAAGACGAACTAGGGAACAGTCCCCGACAACGCTACTGACAGCTCGGTATTTCTCATCTTTACACGAAGGCTTTCAAAAAATGTAGACTCGAACAGCTCTCGGAAAAAAATACCGATACGAGCATCCGGTTCAGCGACAGGATGCACGGCCAGATTTGAAGGGGTACATCCAGCTCGGCTCGAAACCAGCTCGGCATTCCCAACACTTTCTGATCCAGCCTCTCCACGAAGAGCAATGCCCAGCTCGGCATCATGCAGCCAGCCCGGCTCCATGCACACTTGCAGCCAGTTCGACACTTTTTCGCTATGAGTTTATGTAACTTACGAAAACTCATGCATGCTGGCCAGCTCGACATCACCCTGCCTCTTGCAGCCAGCTCAGAATCACCCTGCCTCTGCAGCTAGCTCGGCATTATGCATTTGCACAGCCAGCTCGACATTTTTTGCCTTTTTGCTGGTCTCTTACGAATAACTTTCGAGAAACTTAACTCAGAAGATTTCTGGAAAGACTTATACGAATTTAATCTTCCTCCGGGAAAAATTGTTCTGGCATTACCGCGCGTTGCACTCTTTTCCTCTACTATATTTTTTCCCATCGGGTTTTCTTAGTAGAGGGTTTTTAATGAGGCAACCTCATAAGCGCATCCCCAAATCGATTCTCGTCTCATAGAACAGACACTTAAAAGCTCCAGCAGCCCTCAGAGCATAAAACTCGGCCGAAACTTTTATAACTCCGCCGAGCAAATTATCGGGTCTACTTTCCATTCACCAACGCCTGATTCCCCCTTCTTGGCATAGTCAAACCAACCTTCCACTTGACTCAGGCACCTCCGCAGGAACCCATTTTCTGATCGCTCGAACAAAGATCATGGATTTATTCTTTGTGAGGCGGAAGATCCGAACATCTTAGCTCCTTAATCCCGCTTTAAACTCCTTAGATTACCTCTTCATACATAGGACTGACGAGGTAGGGGGCTAAATGTTAGGGTAAAAACCCGTACTTCCGGAATTAACGATTAAAATGTTCGAATATCGGAATAACCTTCTATGTTTGAACATTCTCAGAAAAGAAGATCGATACTCTTAAAATAGCTTTGTTCGAACTATTTTATCGATAACTTTGCGAAAACGATACAAAAAGCTAATTTTCGAGAGATGTTCCGAAAAGTCGATAAAATTCACGATTCTTCGAGCAGGATGCTGTCAGCTCGGTATTTTGAGGGTGAGCTGACGAGCTCGACATTATTTCCAGCCAGAAATGCCGAGCTAACTGACATTCCCTTGAATATCCAGCTGATCTTCCTATTTTCCGAGCGGTTTGTCCGAAAAATCGATAAAAGTTGCGATTCTTCGAGTAGAATGCTTTCAGCTCGGAATTTTGGAGCCAAACTGACCAGCTCGGCATTCTGTCCTGCCAGAAATGTCGAGATGGCTGACATTCCCCTGAATGTCCAGCTGATCATCCTGTTTTCCGAGCGGTTTCTCCGAAAAACCGATAAAAGTCGCGATTCTCCGAGTATAATGCTGTCAACTCGGCATTTTGGGGTCAAACTGACCAGCTCTGCATTTTTTCCTTCCAGAAATGCCGAGCTGACTGGAATTCCACTGAATATCCAGCTGATCGTCCTGTTTTCCAAGCGGTTTGTCCAAAAAACCGACAAAAGTCGCGATTCTTCGAGCAGAATGCTGCCAGCTCGGCAATAAGGGTGCTCAACTCGGCATTTTAGTCAGTGAGAAATGCCGAGCTGGTTGCCTCCTTGAAAATACCGAGCTGGTTGTGTCTTCCTGCCCCCATTGGTGTCAAAATACCCAGTTGGACAGCAATGGAAGGGAAGTATGGCATCTTTTTCTTACAGGATGCCGAGCTGGATGGTGTTAAGCGGTCAGGTCGGCATTTTCTCCTCTCTTAAATGCTGAGCTGACCTCCTGCTTCCAAGATTCCGAGCTGGGCACCTTCAGCGAGCCGTCGGAGGATCCTATCCAGTACCAAATGCCGAGCTGGTGGAAAGGGATGACCAGCACAGCATTTCCTGTCACCAAGGAATGCCGAGATGGATGACATCTTGCATCTTGTCCAATCTTGCTTCGTTCTTCGTCTTTGGGAGGTTCCCGCGAACTTATCGATGTTCTCGTAAAAGTTTCAATAAATCGAGGAAACCGCTAAACCGGAACACGAAGGATGAAAGTTGGGCCGAGCAAGTCGAAAGACCGACCTAAAGCCTCAACCGATATACCGAAGATTCTCGAGGATATAATGGAAAACGGTGGGAAAAAGGAAAAGATGCAAGTCCCACGTCGAGACTTTGGCTGTTTACGCCTTAAAGTTGTGTAGTATAAATATCGATCGATTTTTGCTCTTGTAACAGAAGGGGACACATCTTGACCACCTCATTACGCATCTAGCAATAAAATCAGCAATACTTCTCTTTTTTTATTTCTTGTTTCGTTTCTCGTTCTTACCCTAGTTTTCCTATTTCTCGATCTTTTTTTTACTTTTTTCTCTCTCTCAAGATGAATATTATTAATTAATTATAAATTTCGTCAAAAATATAAATTCCATCCTAATTCTAAATTTTATACTAATAATAAATTCCATCCTAATTTATGAATAAAACTAATTCTAACTATAATGAAATATTAATTATTAATTAAAATATACTAGAGAGAGAGGAGAGAAACTTACGAGTGAGTAGAGATCGTAGAGGAATGAGGAATGAGGAATGAGCAGGGAGAGAAAGAAGAATTCGAGGTTTATATAGACTTTTTCGTAACTTCCTCGTAAATTACCAAGCCGTTTACGACGAAGCCTTGTAAATATGAAGGTACATTTGTTATTTGTCACGTGTTTGATATGTAAACCTTTTGAACCACTGGCCAATATCTCCAAGCATACTAACGCTATTACGATGAAATCTCGAAAAAGGGATGCAAAGTTTACGAGGATTTTAGAATGAATCCTCCTAAAATCGTTGCAAATCAGAAATTCATATTTTCAAAGCTTCAATTCTCGCGTGACCGAGACCCTAAATATTTAGAATATACTAATTATATATATCATCGAAGTTACGACAAATCCTCATAAATTAGTCGTAAACTTGCAACGATTACCCAACGAATGTTTAGAGTTTAGAGTTTTGGATCTGGTGGATGTGTTCATTGTAAAGTGGATGCTAAGTACCATTCATATACCAACGAATTTACAATGCATCCTCCTTAATTCGTTGGAAATTCGATGGTTACATTCAGCAAAGATGATAAATTTCGAATTGTAATTTTTTATAAAGTATTCAAACGTAGTAATAATAATGAAATTGTATAACTCTAAATTATAGAGTTTGATATAACAATCCACAAAAAATATATTTAGAAATGTTAAATTAATAGTATACATATATAAGGAAAACATAAAATGTGTATAAAAAGATAAAAAACATGCATCACTTCCAAATTATGTTGAATTAGTAAATCTTTTCAACATGGCAGCTCATAAACTATACTTTTTTATTTGCCAGTTGTGATGCTGACCAAACTCGTCCGGCATATTATTTGGAACATGCTAATTGTCTCTGCGGGTAGAAGTTTTTTTAGCATCATAATAATCAATTTGTGCTTCAATTTGTGCTCCGGATATATACAGTGGTGGGAGATCCCATACCTTCAGTTTACTCTTGAATAAGGCCGTGTTTCGTTGGTATGGATGGTTCAATGAAAGAAACCGGCAATGACAATCAAACTAACATGTCTTCCTCTTATACTTTAGTTGTCCTCCCAAGGCAATATGGATAATCCAATCTCTCATGCGTTGTCCAACCTGATAGCATTATATAGGTTGGGAAGTCACTTATTGTCCACATAAGCACTGCATTCATCATAAAATTTATTTGGGATGAGCAATCATATGCTCGAACCCCATGACTCAATAACTCATTTAGCTCATGAATCAGAGGTTGCAGAAAAATGTAAAGTGACCGCTTTTGATGCTTAGGACCCGGAACTAGTATACTCAGGAATAAGAATTCTTTTTCCATGCACATCTCTAGAGGAAGGTTATAAGGTGTAAGAATTACTGGCCATAAAGAATATTGTCTACCAGAAATTCCAAACAGACTGAAACCATCAGTGCATAGAGCAAGATAAACATTCCGAATATTTCTAGTAAAACGTGTACCGAATTGAAATATTTCCATGCCTTTGCATTTGACGGATGACTGATCTCTCCATCGGTCTGTGAATGTTCTGCATGCCATCTCATCGTTTCTGCTGTCATTTCAGACTGATATAATCTATTCCACCTGTCAATTATTGGTAATTACCACATCCGCTGGTACGGTACCTTCGTCCGCCCACTTCCTTGTGGCTTATATCTTGACTTCTTATAGAACCGACATTCCTGCAAGTTATCATCATCTTTCCAGTAGATTATACAATTTCTGATGCAAATATCTATCATCTCAGAAGGCAAAACAAGACTAAAAACCAATTTCTGAATCTCGTAATATGATTCAGCAGACACATTGTCTTCTCGCAAATACTTTTTGAATAATTTAGGCCATACATCCATGCATGTCTCAGCTAAATTATAATCTTTTTTAATGTTCATCATTCTAGCCGCCAATATTTAGATAGACCTTCTCTACATCTCTTGTGGATATGTTGATTTGTAGCATCTAACATTTCATGAAACCTTTTTGCATCGAAGTTAGGTTCCTCAACAACCACCGGTTTGGTAAATGTAGTAGTTTCCTGAATGCATCTATGTCCATCTTATGCATCCTATCATGATCTATAACCCCATGATCCTCATTCTAATAACCAACATCATGCAAATTACTCGGTTCTCCTTGGTTAACTTCAACATTACTATAATTACTACTACTTGCTTTACAATTTCCGCCACCACTATGACCTTCTCCATGGTGAAACCAAATGTAATAATATGGTGTAAACTCTTTATTTAATAGATGCTACCATACAGTTTCAATGCGGACAAATATCGTATTCTTGCACTTCCAATAAGGACAGATCATCTTACCCGATTCAAGTGTGATTTCTGTTTGACCGGCTTGGTGCATGAATATTTCTACCCCTTTCAGAAACTCCTTCGTCACGTTTCCAACACCATCTATATGCATATACATCTACTTCTGTTGCTCGTATATATCACCACCATAAGACATTATGAAATCAAACTTTAGACAACCATTTTGTTTTTTTTCCATAAAATGTTTTTTTTTCTGTTCAATTGTGATTTTTCAAACTAGAGCCTCTTGTATTTATAGAGAATTCTCGGATGTGGTGGGTGAAAATATAGCTATAATTTGACAACATTTGGGCTTTGCAACTAGAGCTAGGTTGCGTGATGCAATCATGGATGCAGAAACCGAAGCTATAACCGGAGGTTACGATGCACCGGATGGACCAGTACACACGGAGGAGAATCCACCCGAGCCATTGGTGATTGGAGACCATTTTCACCGAGCTAAGGCACCTTCTGAATTGATGTCTCGAGACAGAACACCCGCGTCTCGGTCTAGAATTGGAGATGGTTCAGGGGAGCAGATTTATGACCGTACCGATGCCCGTACCGATCGTAGCCACATCTCGTTAGAAGGTTCAGTCATCAATCGGGCTATCGATCACTCTGCTGACCGGACTCGAGTGGTTTACAGACCAACACTCGATGGCGAAGCCTTGTCTCAAGACACATTGCCCATGACTCGAGCTGGATTTGATGATGATCGAGACACCCGAGCTCAGCACCAAACCGAACGAGACGGATCACCTGAAGAAGACCCATTCGATCTCTCGGCAGCACCGATGACCCGATCGCGGAGTAAGACGCTACAGCATGGCGTCCTGATGATACTCGATCACGGAGCTGCCGATGGTCCGTACGCGTCCCGATACGAGTTCCCCGCATCCCGACATTTCTTTTCTGCATCCCGAGCTACCGACCCCGCGTCACGAGCTAGCGATTCCGCATCTCGAGCCAGCGAACCCGCGTCTCGATACTTTGCTCACGTGTTCCGATTGATCACCGTCCTGCACGCGTCTCAGTGACATTTTTCCCAGGCTAAAATTTGACCGACCAAAACTCAGAGTTTCATTAAATCATCGGTCCATTTGATTTTATTTCATGTCATTTTTATTTTAGTCTAAGACTTTACAGCTTCTTTAGCGTGGGAAAGAAACCCTTGTTTGCCAAGCTATTTAAGCTTTTTCCTGTGTGAAAACAAAACACCTTTTTGATCATTTTTTAGCTAAGTAAAAAAAAACTCTCTTTAAGCCTTTTCTCTCTTTTGTTCTTTGTGAACATACTTGTTGTCTGGTATGTCATATCCATTCAACTCCCCTTTGTTAGCGACTTATTGCGTCATATCCAAGGCTGGCTAAGGCGTGGTATATCAGGAGATCACCATCACTTCTGACGAGCCACCTCATTCCATCCAGTTCCGGTCTGATCAACCTCTGATCGGTTCATATCCCACTTATCTACCATTCATTCAAGTTTTTTTCCTTGGGAGATTGTATCAAAGTGGTACCAGAGCACACTTGAAGGGGTATTTCTTTCTTTTCATTTCATCAAAAATTCTGAAACACTTCTTTTCTGTCTATCTAGAAAAGGGAAATTCGAAAAGTCAAAAAAAGAAAGAAAGAAAGATCTGATTTATTTTGTTTAGTGGTGAAGTGGTGGAAGAGAAATCCTGCTGGCTGAGGAGAAATCCAGCCTGATATTTGGCTAAGTCGGATTCCAAAAACAAATTCTTTTCTTCTTTCTATCTTTTCTTTGGGGAGGGGGGGGGGGAAGTTTTTTTAGATCCATTGGATTTGACTTTTTGCTTGCCTAGAACCTTAGAGAAGGAACTTGGAGAGTTTTGCTTTGAGTGATCACCTATATTTTAAAAAAAAAAAGTGAGTTATGTGGGTGAGAAATAAACAAAAAGAGAGTGAGTGTTGTTTCTTCTAATCCGTTTGTTATGTAAATTCAGGATCCATGGAGACTTATGAGGAGGAACTACCTGAACATTCCAATGCTGGACTATCCAATGTTCAAATAAGAGCTTTAAATGACACCATGACTCGTTTGATGACTGCATGTTTGGAACAGCTTGATGTTAGATTGGATGAGATACAATCTTCATCTCAGCCGACCCAAACTAACCCGACCAACCCGCGGACCAGAAGGACTCAGCCTAGGAGAGCCACACGACCAGAGGATGAGTTCTCAGATGAAATCCGATCCATTGCCCGTGGCCGATGAGGTAATAGGTACCGAGAGCAAGGTAATGATAATCCATTTGCTAGGAGAGCTGAAAGAGTTGATGATGGTATTGGTAGTCTTAAGTTAAAAATTCCAACTTTCTGTGGTAAGAATGATCCTGATGCTTATCTTGAATGGGAAAGAAAAGTGGAATTGATTTGATTGTCAAAACTTTTCTGAACTGAAAAAGGTTAGGCTAGCTGCAGCTGAATTTAGTGGAGGAGAACAGGTGGAGGACCCATTGTGGACTGGGAAGAACTCACGGGCCTGATGAGGAAGCGATTCATCCCGACCCATTACAGCCGCGATCTGCACCAAAAACTCAGCCAACTGAACCAAGGAACCAAGAGTGTAGAGGAATACTTTCAGGAGATGGGAATCTTGATGATCAAGGCAGACATTGAGGAAACCTTGGAGGCAACTTTGGTACGGTTCATTGGTGGACTCAACCGGGACATTCAGGATAGGATTGAACTCCAGGAGTATAATAGCATAGAAGAGATGCTGCACAAGGCTATTTTGATTGAAAAACAGACCAAAAGAAGAGGTTCTCCTGGACCACTTACAATCCACCTTCCAAACCGACAGTCCAAGACAAAGGTAAGG
>OVBI01002381.1:0-20776 GCA_900406495.1 Sisymbrium altissimum | reverse complement strand
AAAGTTGAATTACAAATGAACGTAAACGTTCGTTTATATAGAAGTGAAAAAATGAAAATTACTGTGCATGCATAGTGACTATAGGGTCCATATTATTACATCACATTTACTTTCGTACATTGTTGACATTTTGTAACATCCATCTATATATTTCAAGAACCAAAAATTTTAATTTACAGCAAAAATTGGTAATAAACGGGCCAAGCCTAAAAACAGATCTGGCCCATTAGAAGAAGTTAGCAGGTCAGGGTCATAAATGGGCTTCACGACCAGGATTGATTTCAACTTTCAACCCAATCCCTAAGACTAAAATTCAAATCAATATGAACCGAGAATATATGTTTTTTGTTAATCTTATAAGTTTTCTAACAGTGATTTTTTATTTATGTCAGTTCAGTAATATGTAAAGCATTATCGATGATGTGGTGATAATATGATTTCATGAAAAAAGTAGAAAAATATAGATTTTTAGCTTTATTTTATCCAAATTTCATTGTTAGATAAAAAAAAAAAAAGTGTAGGAAGAAGTAAAAAAAACAGAAAAAGGAGAAGAAACGAAACTGAACAATCAATTGGATTAGGATAAAATCCAAGACAAAAAACATTAACGTAAGAAGCAAAATAAATTAAAGGAAAAAAAAAACAGGTTTAGTTGTCCGAAGCAGAAACACGTGCACGAGCTTAAGAAGAGGCCGTTAACTCGCCTTTTGGCATAATGACTAACGGCGTCGTCAAAGTATTTAACAGAAACTGCCGAAACTAGCCTTCACTCTCTCCATGTCATCTTGGTATAAAAAAATAATACAAAAGAATATAAATGCATCAGCTTTATTCTTGATTTTATATGTATAAATCACACCACTGGTTCATTCGTGCATCTTTTTTCAACCCCCCAAAATTACGAAAAAATAAATAAAATAAATAATAAAAAAATGCAAATCACAGCTCAAATATGCTACCAATTCAGCTAAAATGTGGCCGGAATGCGAAGATGATGAATATCATCCATAGCCTCTCATAGGTTGAGCCCCAAACCAAAAAAAAGAAAAACTACTCAGTTGAGTTTAGTTGATTCTTTCTTCTTATATTTGGTTCTGCCGGACAAATTAAGTGATTTATATATGTGTCTGATTGTTGAAACTTGATCGTATCTAAAGTGTGTTTTGTCTGGATTTCTATTTTCTCTTATTTTTATTTGCAGATCTTCAGTCGACTAATCGGGGGCTTATTATTATTCTCTGATAACTGGTGAGCTTGATTCAATGAATTATAGTTTCTAAATTTCACTTCTTTTTTAAGATTTAGTAGTGAGTTTATCGAATTTGGGATCCGATGAATTATTCTGCGATTTTATTTTTATTGGATGCTGAATTCTATCCGTTTGATCCATTGGTTTCTTGCATGTTCTGTTTTTCTTTACTTTTTTGTTGTTGTTATTGGTGTTGGTGGTGGTGAAACTGCTTTTGATGTGATCGTCATGCGATTCAAACCAATCGAAAAGCTTGTTTTGTGGATTCTAATGATTGATTTGCTGAGTTAGCAAATTTGCAGAGGAAAGTTGTTGATTTTAACTTATCCCCAACAAAACAATGATGTCAGAGCTATTCTCTCACTGGTCAAGGATTGTACTTTTCTTTTTTATCTTACCAGTCTCAACGTTGCTATTGTCTCTGCGATTAATGGATTTTCTTTGGATCATTTGATTTGGTTTTCGAAAAAATAAAAAGCTCATGAATTTGAATGAACAAGATCCTTTTTTTAGGATGTCAAATAATGTGTCTTTCTCTCCTCTTTGTTTTCTTGGATGATTAGATTGATGGATTGGCGTTTTTCTTTGATTTTCCATTGATTGTTTTCGTAGCGTGCCATCATGTTGGAGGCTCCGAGTTATCTGGTGTCAAGGGACTTGCCATCTTCATGTGAAGAAGAGAGCAAGTGGATATATAACGCACACTGCGTCCTTCAGCTCTCCTTGAAGAAGCGTTTGTCGGTTGATGATACCGACGAAGATGCAAGTTCCGCTAGCAATAAAATGCTACGTGTTGATCATCCCAGCAGAGACGAATCCGAGAAGGTTACGGATATTATTCTGCTTGCCAATACCCATCAGAGATCTAACCAGAGTCAGCAAGGTGGTGATCAACAGAGTCCACCAGTTACTCGGCTTGATCAAAACGCACTTCTCAACTGCTTAGCTCACTGCTCCTTGTCTGATTTCGGGTCCATCGCCTCAACCAATAAAACCTTCCGCTCGCTCATTAAGAACAGCGAGCTGTATAGGCTGAGACGAGCAAAGGGTATTGTGGAGCATTGGATCTACTTCTCTTGCAGGCTCTTGGAATGGGAAGCTTATGACCCAAACGGAGACCGATGGCTACGTGTACCGAAAATGACATTCAACGAATGTTTCATGTGTTCGGATAAAGAATCTCTGGCGGTTGGTACAGAGCTTCTTGTCTTCGGTAAAGAGATAATGTCCCATGTGATATACAAATATAGCATCTTGACCAATACGTGGACTTCGGGTATGCAAATGAATGTTCCGAGGTGCTTGTTTGGATCAGCGAGTCTAGGCGAGATCGCGGTTATAGCTGGAGGATGCGACCCGCGTGGACAGATATTAAACTCGGCGGAGATTTATAACTCGGAGACCGGGGAATGGGCGGTCATCCCGAGCATGAACAAGGCGAGGAAGATGTGTTCTAGCGTGTTCATGGACGGGAATTTCTATGTTATTGGAGGTATCGGAGAGGGAAACTCGAAGATGCTTATGTGCGGTGAAGTCTATGATCTGAAGAAGAGGATATGGACTTTGATACCGAGCATGTTACCGGAAAGAAGCAACGGAGGAGGAGATCAGGCAAATGAGACTTCCTCTGCTACCGCGGCTTCAGAGGCGCCACCGCTTGTAGCGGTTGTGAAAGATGAGCTGTATGCTGCGAACTACGCGCAGCAAGAGGTTAAGAAATACGATAAAAGGCGTAATGTATGGAATAAAGTGGGGAATTTGCCTGAGAGGGCTTCTTCCATGAACGGTTGGGGAATGGCGTTTAGGGCCTGTGGGGATCAGTTAGTGGTCGTTGGAGGGCCTAGGGCACTCGGAGGAGGGTTCATAGAGATCAATGCTTGTGTCCCAAGGGACGGTGAGGCTCTGCATTGGAGAGTTCTTGCTTCAAAGCCATCAGGAAGCTTTGTGTATAATTGTGCGGTTATGGGATGTTGATGAAGACTTGAGGAGCCATTTCAAAGTTATTGACTTCTTTATTAGGGTTCTCACATGTTATTTTTAACAGTTTTTTTTCTTTCTCTTTTTCAAGATTGGGGTCAAGAGAGTCTCTCTGTTTTCTTCATTATCTTTTGGGGTTATTGTTGTTCAGGCATAATCTGGAACTGAACAAGTTTCAATAAAGAAGATTTAAGAAGAAACCTCATGTTGTCTTTCTTATCTCTCAACCTTGCAATTTTGTTCCATTATTATCACTCCCTTTTTCTCAATGAGTTTTGAAAGATACTTTTTTTCCCTGAAGGCAGTTTTTTCTATTTCTTTTCTGTAATAATCAGATTGTAAATGTGTTAATCCTTACCCCTTTTTAACGTAATGATGTTAGATTTCGGGTTAAAAAGTGTTTTAGTCGTTCTTTAAAAATGGCTTTGATCTTCATTCTTCATTATAACAAAACTTGATTAGTAAACTTTGTGAAAACTTTTAAATATATATGCATAGAGAAAAGAAAACAGAGGAATATAATAAAGTTGGATTCCAATTAGAGGCAGAGCATAAAGTTTCTTAATTCATTTTTTATCAACTTTTTTACATGGCAGAGATAGATCCACAAAAAAAAAAAAAAGAAGCAACACAGACAACATCAAAGACATGAACTTGCTTCACACATTCTTAACTTAAAAGCTTTTGTAGTTCCCTTCGTACAGATACTCCTCACCATACATGGTCGTCTCAGGCTGTTTATATCTTCTTGATTTATCGGACTGCACGAAAAGAATATACTAAGTAAAAAGAACAATGACATTTTGGAATGAGAGAGCAAAATCAGGTTTAAGGAGAGAGAGCATACCCGGCTTAAGATCTTCTCGAAAGCATCAGGTCCATTCTCAGCAATGTATTTCTCAGCAGCAGTTAACACATCGTCAGGCTTTCTGAAGATATCCATCTTCTTTGGCACATACCAAATGTTAATGCTCTGTGGGTTAACAAACACAGGTCTAACAAAATGTTCATAGACATAAGCAGCGCCGCTGAAGTAAGGAATCACAAGCCAGCAAGTCAAGATCAGCTTCGCGTATGACCATATCGGTACCCTGATTACACAACAGCATTGTCAGCCAAACAAAAAACTTGGATGCACTTGTTTCTCAATGGGCTAGTGGTGTTTCAACCATCATTACCACTCGATGAGTTTAGCGAATGTGAGCTCGAAGAGTGTAAGTAAGGAATAAAGAACCCAATATGTGAGCCATTGTTTGTCATCAGCGTGAGACTGAGTTTCAATTGCTCTCACTGAGGCATGTCTAAAAGAAGAGCAAAACACATTAGATCAAAGCTCATGGTTTAAAAATCTGAAAAACTCAACTTAGATCAAGTAAAGCTTTTGCTCTAGAGATCAATCATGAAACCACAAAGGGAGATATGGATTCACTTACAATGGATAAACAAGACTAACAACAGGCCTGCACAAATTGCACCACAAGAGATTACGATTAGTTTCATTCGTAAGTTAAAAAAACTGAACATTCCAAAAGAAAAGCATTCAACTTTGAGAGAAACTCAACAGTGAACTCGGAATAGAAACTAAACCCTAGACTGTGATTGATTGAGCAGAATATTATGAGAAGCTGACTCGGCGAAAAGGGAGGAGACAAGGGTAAAGGAAGAAACTTTGAGAAGGAGAGATTAGATATGAATTGAAGAAATTTGAACTAATATTACCCAGCAAGAACGTCGAAGTTCCTCAGAAGAACCTTGATGAAATTTCCAGCTCCAGATCCCATTCTCTCAGGTTTGATTTGGCTCTGAATCTGATTCTTCCTCCACCAAACCACTACTCACTGGTGGTGATGGAGATAGAAAGAGAGAGAGAGAGAGAGAGAGAGAGAGAGAGAGAGANGGAGAGAGAGAGAGAGAGAGAGAGAGAGAGCGAATAATTGTGTGGTCGACCTGTTGAAAGTTTTTAACTTTTTCCTAATGGTGGAAAAAGAGTGAAAACGAGATGAATAAAAAATAAATAGAAAAGCTATCATTAAATTTACTTTTGAGGAATAATCAAAGCTTTTTGGAAATGTTGCCAAAAATTATTATCTATAGTTTGACACACAAGAAAAAAAAAAGAGTACTCCTGTCTTTGGAAATTTAGCAAAAAAAGGAATAAAATATTTTGTTTTTCGGTACAATTTACATCGAATAAGTAGCGTTGTTGAAGTATGTGAAAAGTTTAAAGAACTCTTGGGTTCACACTTGAATATGATTTTTTTTCTTGACTAAATAAGATATTTAAGTATAATGTGCCAGAAGTTGAAGAATATATACATGAACATGACATAATGGTTTTGATATTAAAAGATTCTCAAGAATGTAAAACCGAATCCGGTAAAATATTAGCTCTTTGCGCAGCCAAGTGGGAACGATCGAACCTTCATTCTTCCTCCCAATGCAAGCGCCAGAAGATCGTACTCTTCTACAAACCACAGCTCTGATACTATTGCCTATATCAATCCAAAAGAATTAAGTATCAATTCTTGTGTCTTGTGTGTTATCTATTTATGGTCAATAAAACTTCAGTTTTTATGAACTTTACCTTGAATCCTCGGATTTGGTTGTTTAGTTTTGTGACCAATTCATGAAGAACCTGGAGATGGTCACCAGAACCAGCCTGCTAAATAAGCAACAAATTACTAAGTCAAGGAGATTCTGATTTCTTAATTTCTCCGACAAAACGAAAAGGTAACAGAAACTTGCCTCAGTTGGAGAGATAGGAGGACCAAGCAGCCTTGCTAATGATGTATGAAGAATTGCCGCATCGTACTGAAACACAAAATAACACAAGTATCAGACCAGTGGTTCGTGTCCATGAGAGATGAATGTAAATAGTTCATGATATAGATATTACAAGTTGCTTCTCCGGTGCACGTGGAAGCACGGATCTAAGTTTCGAGCGGATAGTTATGGGATCAGCTCCAGAATTAACCTGGTGAAAGATGAAACAGGCTATAAAACAGTTGTTACAGGAAAAAAGAAAGTGAAATGAAATTCCCAAACCTAGAGATCTAACTCGCTTGTTGAGGCAAAAGAGAAAGAAACAAAATTACCTTCCAGCATCCAAGAAGAACACCTGTCGAGGTTAAGAGAACTCTATCCAATATAATCTCCACAGGGCAGAGCTTGTTAGCAACTGATCTAACAGCAGCTGCTTCTGCTTCAACCTGATCACATCAAAGAGAATCTCAGCGACTAGTATCTTCACAAGATTAAAAGTTCTGGTGGATTGGCTATAAGATCAATGACTAGTGAAAAAGACCTGATCTTCGGTAGCTGGAACAGAGACAATGTGATGCGATGCATGAAACATGCTGAAGTGGTACAGGTTAGAGTCCTGAAACCAGATGGCTAATAAACAAAACACAGTTCATATATCTGGTACTTAATTCCAGACGGTGTGTAGAAGCATTGTTTAAAAGAAAAATAGCTGCAGGCTTACTGTTTTCGAAGTAAGGGCTGAACACATTCTTCACGGCTTTCCTGCAATACATATACATAAAAAGTACACTTTTTAGCGGTAAAAGAATTTGAATTTGATTGGAACAGTGTCGATTTGGATTAAGGATGGGGAAAATCACACACTCACGAGACTGGGACGGAGTATTCTGTGCTGAGATGTAACACATTAGCTCGCACAGGGGGGTTTGCAACCTAAAATATACGAGCAAACTTACTTTAGCTACAAAAAACAAAACTATTAACTTCACTAGATAAAGCCAGTAATCAATTCTAGAAAAAGTTTGAACACTGTACCTTGAGAACAGGTGATATCTTTCCATCTTTCAGTGTGAAGAGATCTGAAAGTGACAATGACTGAGAGGTTTCGCCTTGTTTAAGGAACACCGGACCATTTTCCTGTAAATCCCGTTCCATTTTATCATACAACCTTTTGCTTTGTTCCGCATAAGTGACAATAGGATCTGAAACATAGCCTAAATTATTATCGCCATGAATATCTAGGCAACAAAGATAAACGACCTTCCAACTAACTATCTACTTGAGATAGGTAGATAAAGAACGAAATTTAAAAAGGAGATGAATAACAAACACACATAAAAAAGGTACTAGATCCCAAAAATCAAGCATTGGTCTTAGCACATTACACTCTGACGACATGTTCTGCATTTGAAGCTTCAGGAAACATACAAATTTTCGACACTTAGGTTTCGATCAACAACAAAACATGTTGAGTGAGTATTCCTTATGGTTAGAATAAACAGATAAAGGACGGTGATTTGAAGTAGCCATTAGATCTCTAAACATTCAAGTTCGGCTCAAGAAACAGAGACATTTCATTGTATAAGAATATGATATAAATAAACAAAAAATAAGTTCTTTACGTCTGGTGCGGGTGACTTCCTGCTGTTAGCAAGTCAACATCGATCTTCCATTTACGAAACACAGATTTTATAAATAAAAACAGAGAAAACACGAGTCAACTCATCCGATTAGAGAAAGAGTTTTAACTAACTAATCAGATCGGGTTAATAAAATCAAAGTCTGAGAATATAAAAAGGTATTGAATTTCGTGACAAAAGCAAGTAAAACAAACGACATTCAAGAACTTCTTTTAAAAATATGATTTTTACCTGATGATGATGATGATGATGATAGTGATGGAGAAGAAGGATTGGATGGAGAATTTCGAAGACCCATTTGGAAGAGAGAGTAGAAAATAGTGAGAGAGATAGTCCAGAATAACACTACGATTCTCCAATTCGGCGCCCTAATTGCAGACGTCGTCGCTGTCGCCATTTCTACTTTTGTTCATTCCTTCATTTTCCCCTCCCTTTTCTAATTTCATCACTCTCCCCACTCCCCATTATTATTAACACACCTATCGCCAATACACTCCCGGTTTGGTTTTTTTATTTTCACTCAATTTCATGTTTTTATTTACTCCTCAACTTTTATTTTTAATTCCATTATATTTAGGGAATGTAATAATTTTCGACATAAAAATTCATGTAATGTAAATCTGTGACAAAGAAGCATCTGCCATCTAGCATGGCTAGTGGCTTTATTGATGTTGTTGTCTATCATTCGGATTTATATTTGCTAAATTGCATATTGTTGTTAGAAAAAAAGAAAACTAAAGTAACCAAATAGAAAATGCAACAAGTGTGAGAGTATAAAGGGACCAAATCACGGCATGTTCGTGCTCATATCAAAGTCGTGTGTTGCTTTCTTAACAAACGTAAGCAAATAAATATTCTAACAAAAGCACTTCGAAAAAACATTAATTTTTCATTATATATTTGTGTATAAAATCTTCAGTGTGGTGAGGTAGATGTTATAATCTATCAAACTTAGCAAAAAAATGATACTCTATCTGATTTCTGCAATCACCATCATCACGGCCACCATTATGCTTTATCAACGGTGGTGGACATCCAACATACCTCCGGGACCAAAGCCACGGTTTCTGATCGGAAATCTTCATCAACTCAAACCACATTGGACTCATTCTTTCTCCGAGTGGTCAAAGACTTATGGTCCCATCATATCTGTCTGGTTAGGACCACAACTCACTGTCGTCGTCTCCACATCTGAGTTAGCTAGACAAGTGTTGAGAGACAACGACCATCAGTTGTGTAACCGACAGAGGATCGAAAGGATGACTCAGACCGGCACCGATCTGGTTTGGTCCGATTACACTCCACATTACGTGAAACTTAGGAAACTCTGTACGCTCGAGCTTTTCTCTTTGAAGAGCATTGAGACTTTCAGGTCCTTGAGAGAGATGGAAGTGAAGTCGATGGTCGAGTCCGTTTTCAAGGACGTGATGATCGATTCAAGCGATGATCAGACGCGAAAACCGGTTGTCGTGAGGAAGTATCTAGCTGCGGTTGTTTTGAACACAATCTCAAAATTGATGATCGGGAAAGAGTTCGAGCCTGAGGAAGGCAAAGAGTTCAAAGCGATTGTCGAAAAAGAACATCTTCTTAGTGGCTCAGGTAGGCTGTTCGATCGCGTATGGTGGCTCAAATGGATTTCGAAGTGGTTCCTCAGCGACAAGGAGTTCTTGGCGCACAGGGATCGGAGAACAAAGTGGTTTAGAGGTGCTATAATGGTTGAAGAAGATGTGGCAGTAGAGGATCACAAAGGTTTCGTTCGGCAACTGTTGGTGTTGAAAGAGAAGAAAGAGCTGAGTGAAGAGACGGTTCACGGATTGATCTGGAACATGTTAACCGCAGGCGCAGACACAACCGCAGTTGTCATCGAATGGGCTATGGCAGAGATGATCAGATGCCCTGCCGTGCAAGAAAAAGCGCAACAGGAGCTTGATTCCGTGGTTGGATCCGAAAGGTTAATGACTGAATCAGATATCACACAACTGCCATATCTGCAATGCGTGGTTAAAGAAGCTTTGAGACTTCACCCGTCAACACCATTAATGCTTCCACACAAAGCAAGCGAAACGATCAGGTTAGGTGGGTATAAGGTTCCTAAAGGAACCACGGTTTATGTCCACGTGAAGGAGATCGGGCGGGATCCAGAAAACTGGAGAAACCCGGAGGAGTTTAGACCAGAGCGGTTTCTCGAAGAGGAAACGGATGTCAAAGGTCGAGACTTTAGGGTTCTTCCATTTGGATCAGGTAGACGGGTGTGTCCAGCTGCACAGCTCAGCATGAACTTGATGGCATTGGTGATGGGAAACTTGTTGCAATGCTTCTCATGGAGTTCCCCTATTCCTGGGGAGAGAATTGACATGAGCGAGAACCCTGGACTGCTTTGTGGCATGAAGACTCCACTGCAGGCTCTAGCTTCGCCGAGAGCTGCCACGAAGGCTATACCTTTAAATTTGGATTAAAAAATAGATAAGTAATCAGACATATACAAGATAGATAATGAAAACTCAATAGATCATGATGACTCTGATTAGGGGGAAAAAGATGTAGCTATGTCAAAAACACATGGCAAAATTTACAGACATGGCTGAAACTAGTTTCATAAAATAAAAAAGGAAGCCAATGTATATGGAAAAATCTGATGATAAGCATTGCCAAAACTAAGAGGAAATTCAGAAAGTAGAGGCGCATGTACCTGGTCATGAATGTTATACTAATAAACGCCTACAAGTAGTTGGTGTCACCTTCTCAAGGTCATCTTGGATCTCCCTGAAGCTTCTTAACTGAGAGAACAAACTGAAAAATATTGTTCTAAAAAATGGAACAATTTTGGAAAAAAACAAAAAATTGAAGAGAAAAGAAAAGAAATGTTGACAGTGGGATTTGAACCCACGCCCTTTCGGACCAGAACCTTAATCTGGCGCCTTAGACCAACTCGGCCATATCAACTTTTTGTTCAATGAAGATACAACCCATTAAAAATAGTGTTTTAGACTACTCGTACATGTTTCTTCGCTTTCTCCTGTCTATCTCGCCTCGAGTTTGAAGCTCAAGCTCAGTGCAGGTGAATTTTAGAGTGGACACTTTTACAATCCATCGATTGTGATTGATTTCTGGGTTTTCTTCATGCAATCTGGCTCTTCAGTTTTCAATCTCTCGATCAATCTCCTCCAATATTTTTCTAAGTTTCCGCAAAACTCTTTGCTATTGTCTCTGTGGAGTTAAGTCCGAAGCGAAACCGTACATGAAAGTTTCCTGATTTTAGCGATTCCAAGTATTTTTCTTTATCTTACTAATCTCGTAATGAGTCCTCCTCTGCTTCCAAGGCATGTAGCTGCAGTTATAAAATGTCAGAGGGATCCTATGAAAGCCTTAGAAATGTTCAATTCGATGAAGAAAGAGGATGGTTTCAAGCATACTTTATCTACTTACCGCAGCGTGATTGAAAAGCTTGGCCTTTATGGGAAATTCGAGGCCATGGAACAGGTTCTGGTGGATATGCGGCAGAATGTTGGTAACCATATGCTTGAAGGGGTTTATGTTGGGGTTATGAAGAACTATGGTAAGAAAGGGAGAGTTCAAGAAGCTGTTAATGTCTTTGAAAGGATGGATTTTTATGATTGTGAGCCCACGGTTTTCTCTTATAATGCTATTATGAGTATATTGGTTGATAGTGGTTACTTTGATCAAGCTCACAAGGTGTATATGAGGATGCGGCACAGGGGAATCACGCCTGATGTGTACTCGTTTACGATTAGGATGAAGTCGTTTTGCAAGTCGAGTCGGCCTCACACTGCTTTGAGGCTTCTTAACAATATGTCTTCTCAAGGCTGTGAGATGAATGCGGTTGCGTATTGTACTGTGGTTGGTGGGTTTTATGAGGAGAATTTCAAGGCTGAGGCGTATGAGTTGTTTGGGAAGATGATTGGATCGGGTGTTTCTCTTTGCGTTAGTACGTTTAACAAGCTTCTACATGTTCTTTGCAAGAAAGGCGATGTCAAGGAGTGTGAAAAGCTACTGGAAAAAGTTATCAAGAGAGGCGTTTTACCCAATCTGTTTACTTATAACTTTTTCATTCTAGGGCTTTGTCAGAATGGTGATCTTGATGCTGCTGTCCATATGGTAGGTTGTCTCATTGAGCAGGGACCAAAACCTGATACTGTCACGTATAACAATCTGATTTGCGGCTTATGTAAGAATTCCAAGTTTCAGGAGGCAGAGTTTTACTTAGGTAAAATGGTGAATGAAGGGCTTGAGCCTGATAGTTTTACCTATAACACACTAATAGCTGGCTATTGCAAAGGTGGAATGGTGCAGCTTGCAGAAAAGATTCTAGGTAATGCTGTTTTCAATGGGTTTGTGCCTGACGAGTTTACATATCGCTCCTTGATTGACGGACTGTGTCACGACGGTGAAACAAACCGTGCTTTAGCCTTATTTAATGAGGCCTTGGGGAAAGGAATAAAGCCTAATGTGATTCTATACAACACACTGATCAAAGGATTGTGTAAGCAGGGTTTGATTCTGGAGGCTGCTCAGTTGGCGAGTGAAATGTCTGAAAAGGGTTTGATTCCCGAGGTACAGACTTTCAACATACTCGTAAATGGATTATGCAAGATGGGATGTGTATCTGATGCTGATGGTCTTGTTAAAGTCATGATCTCCAAAGGGTACTTTCCTGACATATTTACTTTCAACATTTTGATTCATGGTTATTCTACACAGTTGAAAATGGAAAACGCTCTTCAGATGTTAGATGTTATGTTAGACAATGGCGTTGATCCTGACGTGTACACTTACAACTCTTTGTTGAATGGTCTCTGCAAAACGTCAAAGTATGAGGATGTGATGGAAACATATAAAACGATGGTGGAGAAGGGTTGTGCTCCTAACTTATTCACGTTTAATATACTTCTGGAAAGTCTATGCAAATACCGGAAACTAGATGAAGCCTTGGGGTTGCTGGAGGAAATGAAAAACAAAAGTGTGAATCCAGATGCGGTTACGTTTGGAACGCTGATCGACGGGTTCTGCAAAAACGGAGACTTGGATGGAGCATACACGTTATTCCGGAAGATGGAAGAGATTTACAAGGTTTCAAGTTCAACGGCAACATATAATATCATCATCCGTGCTTTCACTGAGAAGTTAAATGTTACTATGGCGGAAAAGCTTTTCCGAGAGATGGTTGATCATTCTCCTGTTCCTGATGGATACACATACCGGCTTATGGTTGATGGTTTTTGCAAAACGGGAAATGTCGATTTGGGGTACAAGTTTCTACTGAAGATGATGGAAAATGGGTTTATTCCATCGCTCACAACACTTGGACGTGTAATAAACTGTCTTTGTGTAGAGGATAGAGTTTATGAGGCTGCCGGTATTATCCATCGGATGGTCCAGAAAGGGTTGGTCCCTGAGGCTGTGAACACCATTTTTGATGTTGACAAAAAGGAGGTGGCTGCTCCTAAGCTTGTCTTGGAGGATCTGTTGAAGAAGAGCTGTATTACATATTTTGCTTACGAACTTCTTTTTGATGGCCTTAGAGATAAAAGGCTACGCAAGAAAAAGGGCTTCACTGTTGTAGCCATATGAATCTGATGCAGAGGCTTACGAAATAGCTGGTCGTTTAAAGAAATGATTGAGTTTGTTTGATTTGAGCCATTCCTGGATAAGATGGTCACTAAGCCACTGGGTAGCTAAGGCCCCCGTGATCTTTCATCCAAGACACAAAGGTGTTGGAGTTGCTGTGATCTCTTAAACATGATATCGAGTGATCCAAAATTCAGTTTTTTGTTCTGTTGCAGCTTCTTTCTGAAAAGTCTGAGAAATACGTTCTCTGCTTTGATTCCATTTCTTCTTTCGCTTTATGGTGATGCTTGAAGATAGAATTGAACACAGGCGAAAATCGTTTTCAAATTCACATCCAATCAGAATTTGTTGGCACTAGTGACTGTGAGAAGCTGCACGAGGTATGTGAAGCTGTAGAAATTTGTGAGTACAATACCCTTTTTGTTATGAGTGATTAGTTGGTGACAATCTCTGTGAAGTAGATCTTTATTTATAATGATCGAGTAGCAAAACAAATTGAAAATATATAACGTGTATTAAGTGACTAGAGAGCATGGAGATACCACACATGCTTTATTTAGGTTCATTATCATACACTAGTAGCTGCCATAAGTCCATAAATGACTGTTTCAGAAAATTATTTTTTCCAGCGGTAATCTAACTCTTAATCTATTACCTTATATCATCACTAGAGCAATGTTTTGATCCCATTACGCGTTTGCAGCCTGCTGGAGATGGTCTTGTCTATATTTCTGGAGAGTGGTCAGCAACCTATCACGTGGGACTTCGACTTCTTTGATCACAGTCAGCTCTAGCAGGCGCTCGATTAAGTTGTATAAAGTCGGAGTGTTCACTGGATCAATTATCTCTACGCCGAGTGCTTCACGATAAACTTCGTGGACTCCAAAAGTAGCAATGATGATGATGTCCAAAAGCCCTACATCATCATTGTCTCTGATGATTCTATTCGGGAAAAGCTTATTGAGCCCCTTTTCTAGAACGTTGAATCTCTCTCTAGCCTCTTCTAAAGACTTTTCTTGAGCTTCACCCTCTTGGAACAGTATTCGACCCATGATCTCAAACACCTGCAACAAGAAACAATCATTCCTAAAATAACCAAATCAGTGGAGACGAGGAACCGGACCGGGAAAATACCTGTTGGCTGATGTAGCTGGCCCAGAACCGGACCTGGGCCCTTTCATAAGGATCCTCTGGGTAGAGACGAGGAGAGTTCTTCCACGTTTCATCAATATATTCAAGAATCACTAGTGATTCAGTCACTGGTTTACCATCATGGACAAGAACAGGAATCTTCTTGTGAACCGGGTTAAGTTGAATCAGCGACTCGGACTTGTTCTTTAGATCTTCTTCGACGTACTCGTAGGATATACCCTTGAGTTTAAGGGCGATTTCCACCCTCTTCGAGTATGAGCTTGACCACATCCCATGCAGTATCACTTTGCTCTTGCTTTCCTCCATTCTCTTTCCTTTTTTTTTCTGCTCTCTCGTTCTCAAATCTTTTTGTCGGCAGATATGACCTTCAAAGTATTGAATTCAGAGAAAAATATGTGTTCTGTAGTTTGTCTATTAGGAGGAAAATAAAAAATTCATTATGTTTTTTTTCTTTAAATGGGGTCAGGAATCTTCAATTATGGAAGAGTGCGAAGAGTTCAATTATAAATTGTCTTGGACTGCATTGCCGCCCAAGAAAATGAAAATCTTATCTACAATAACGAGAACCTTTGGGTTATTCAAGAGTCAAGACTGTCCAAGATCCTTTGATTATTCAAACGAAAAGGCCATCATCTCCTATAATGCAAGCAATCTCAATTTCACTCTCCAATTACGTTCAATTGTTCCTTCTTCTTGGGGAAGGACTTCTGCATCCAAGTCTGAACATTCTGGATTTTCCCCAAACATATGACAAAAATAAACCTTGCAGCTCTCAGATGCATCACCAAAGCTTAAACGTCAGACAGAACTCCACCCTGGGCCATTCCTGGAGGAGATGGTCACTCGATCACTGGGGTTAGTAGCTAAGGCCACCAGTGAGTTTTCATCCAAGACACAAAGATGATAGAATTTCCCTGGTCTCTTAAACATGATAGCATTCAGGTTTTTGTTCTGTTGCAGTACTAACTCCTGAAAAGTCTTTGAAAGAAGTTCTCTGCTTTGGTTCCATTTCTTCTTTCCCTTTATTGTGATGCTCAAGATAGAAAATCGTTTTCAACTTCACATCCAATCAGAGTTTGTTGACACCAGTATGAAAGAACACCTAGCCACTGTGAAGAAGCTGCACGAGGTATGTGAAGCTGTAGGAATTTCTGAGTACTATACCCCTTTTGTTATGTGTGATTAGTTGTTTACAATCTCTGCGGACGTATATCTTAAATCTCATCTTGATAAAGAATGTTATCATCGCAGTTCTCAACTTAGTTCTGGGAGAAGTATAACAACTAAGTGTATCAAGTGGCTACATTAAGCATGGAAATACCACAAATGCTTTTATTTAGTTTCAATATCATACATTAGTAACTGCCATAAAGTCCGTAAATGACTGTCTCAGGGAATTATTTTAACGGTGATCTAACTCTAAATCTATTACCCTCTGAGACATTAAATCACTAGACCAATGTTTTGATCCCATCACGTGTTTGCAGCCTGCTGGAGATGATCTTCCCTATATTTCTGGAGAAAGGTCATCAACCTATCACGTGGCACTTGGACTTCTTTGATCACAGTCAGCTCTTGTAGGCGCTCTATCCAGTTGTATAAAGTCGGAGTGTTCACTGGATCGATTATCTCTACACCGATTGCTTCACGATAAACTTTGTGGACTCCAAAAGTAGCGATGATGATGATGTCCAAAAGCCCTACATCATCATTGTCCTTGATGACTTTATTCGGGAAATGCTTCTTGAGCCCCTCTTCTAGAACTCTGAATCTCTCTCTTGCCTCTTCTACAGACTTTTCTTGAGCTTCACCCTTTTGGAATAGAATTCGACCCATGACCTCAAACACCTGCAACAAGAAACAATCATTCCTACAATAACCATATCAGTGTATTAGATTTTCTGATGAGAGAAGATCCGGGAAATCACCTGTTGGTTGATGTAGCTGACCCAGAACCGGACCTGGGCCCTTTCATAAGGATCCTCTGGGTAGAGACGAGGAGAGTTCTTCCACGTTTCATCGATATATTCAAGAATCACTTGTGATTCAGCCACTGCTTTACCATCATGGACAAGAAGAGGAATCTTCTTGTGAACCGGGTTGAGTTGAATCAGCGACTCAGTCTTGTTCTTTAGATCTTCTTCGACGTACTCGTAGGATATACCCTTGAGTTTGAGGGCGATTTCGACCCTCTTCGAATATGTGCTTGCCCACATCCCATGTAATATCACTTTGCTCTTCGTTTCCTCCATTCTCTGACTCTCTTTTTTCTGTTCTCTTTCTCAAATCTTCTTGGGGATTATGATTTGTGCTTCCTTGTATAAACTCTTTATATAGAGATTCAAGACGAGAGTGTCTACTTTGGACATTGTTGTCTTGTTCATCAAGCATATTGTGCCTTTATTTTATATTTTGTTCAAAGTTTTGACTTTGACATTTGACTTTTCCAATAGATATCACCTTCAAACTATTATCAAGGATTTGTTTATTTCATAGATATCTCTTTATCTTCAAGATTGATAAGTAGTGCCAAGAGTTTAATATTGAATTATCTTTCACTCTATTGCCGCCCAAGAAAATGAAAATCTTACATACTCAGCAAAAAGACAATAATTAACGAGAAGAAGAATTATTCGGAAAACTGTCCAAAGAGCCTTTGATTATTCAAACGAAAAGGCCATCTCCTATAATGCAAGGAGTCTCAACTTCAGTCTCCAGTTACGCGTTCAATAGCTCCTTCTTCATTGATATGAAACTTGGGGCAGGACTTCTCCATTCATGTCTTGACATTCTGGATTCTCAAAAATGAACCATGCAGCTTTGATCAAATGAATCACCAAAGCTTAAAAGTCAGACAGAACTCCACCCAGGTTCCTTCTTTACACCTATTCCTTTCAACAGCTTTCGAGTTTCCTCTACTTCTTCCCACTCACCAACCTCTGCAAGGATATTCGAGAGTGAAACATACGCTCCAGCGTCTGATGGCTCTAGCTCTATAGCCTTTTTGGCAGCTAGCTTCCCGAGTTCGACATCCTCGTAAAGTCTGCAAGCAGCAAGCAATGTTCCCCAGACCAAGGCGTCTGCTTTAATAGGCATACTGTTGATAAAACTCTCCGCTTCTCTAAGTTTTCCTGACCTCCCCAGAGCATCGACCATGCAGGCATAATGGCGGTTCTCAGGTTCGATACCGTAATCTTTTACCATCGAGTTTAGATGGAAATAGGCTTCTTCGACCAAACCACCATGACTACAAGCGGACAAGACTCCTACAAAAGTCACTTTATCAGGCTTGAATCCTTTTCCCTTCATAAGATTGAACACTTGTAACGCTTCAGCGGCCTTTCCATGTTGCGAATAACTTGCAATCAGCGCAGTCCATGCGATTAAATCCGGGCCATTGATCTGGTTGAATGCTTTACAGCAGTCCTCAATGCTTCCAAATTTCGAATACATTGTCAGTAGTGAACTCCCTACAGAAGGCTCTGTGCACAATCGAATTTTTGTGATGTAGGCATGAAGTTGAGCTCCGAGAGATGATGCGTCTGAGAGAGCAGCGGCTTTAAGAATGGATGAAACTGCAAAGGAGTCCATGGTAAAACCAGACATGACCATATCACGAAATAGGAGGAAGCCATCCTGGATTAACCCGTGCTGTGAGTATCCTGAAATTAACGATGAACATGAAACTGGATCCATTTCAGGGAGCCTATCATAAACCTGTCTAGCCAACTTTAGTGAGCCACACTTTGAATACGTGTTTACTAGTGCAGAACCAAGATGAATCCCTTTGTCAATTCCAGTTCTTAACGCGTAGCCATGTATTTCTTTACTTCTTGGCAGAGAAGGAAGGGAAGCACACACAGTTAGAACAGCAGCTAGGGTACTCTCATCAGGGCTAGTCCCATCAGCCAACATCTCGCCGAATAGCCCAATAGCCTCTCTTAGATAACCGTACTCATTGTAACCAGATATCATGGAAGCCCAGCAAGCATTGTCTTTAAAACGTATCTCCTGGAACAAACTAAAAGATTCTTCCAAACTACCACATTTGGAGTAAATTGTAAAAAGAGAACTTCCAACAGTCAGATCAAGGACCAACCCACTTTTAAGGATGTAACTATGAATCTGCTTACCTAAATTCAAACTATCTAATACACTTAACAAACTGCATACACTAAACTCATCGGGTCTCAAACCCTCTTGAAGCATTCTAGTAAAAAGTCTTAATGCTTTACCAGGCTTCTTATTCTGCGAAAATGAAGAGACCATTACATTTACAACATTTGGTCTCTGTGCATTGTCCAGATCCTTGAAAATCTGTTCAGAGAGATGAACATCTCCTCTCTTTGAGTACATACTAATCAAGGAGGCAGCCACCGAAGAATCGAGATAGAATTCACTCTTTAAGACCCAAGCATGGACCTGGCTTGCTTCAGAGACCATAGAAGGTCTTCCACAAGCAGAAATTACACTGGTTACAGTACAGCTGCTAATTTCAATCCCTGAACGTCTCATTTCCTTGAATATTTCAAGAGCGGAAATAGCATCATTACTCTTTGTGCAACCAGACAGCATTACTGTCCAAGATACAACACTAGGGTTGGGGATACGGGAGAATACTTCCCTAGCTTCAGTCATATGCCCACACTTTGCATACAAATCAACAATCGCAGTGTTTACAAACACATCTTCCGCTCCGCATTTGATAACTCGAGCTTGAACCGCTTTCCCAAACCTAAGTTTCTCAAGGGAAGCACACGCAGCCAAAACACTTGAATATGTATAACTATCAGGTCTCTGAAACCCACCACACATTTCATAGAAGAGATCAAAAACAGCACCATAATCTTGATTTCTAAGTGCTCCTGCTATGATAGCATTCCAACTATACACATTAGGAGATAAACTGTCACGGAACACCTTATAAGCATCCCGAAATCTGAGACTTTTTGAGAATGAGTCTATTAAAGCCGACTGAACAACTTCATACAAGAAATATCCCATCTTTATGGTATGGCAACACACCAGCTCGCTGAACAGAGGAGCCTGTAGAGCAGTACAAGCCGAAAGCACAGACCCATAACTTATCTCATTCGCCTCAAAACCCAATAAATGCATCTTGGAGAAAAACCTCCATGATTCTTCAAACAGTTTACTCTGTCTGTAACCAGAGATCATAATATTACAAGCAATAACATCTGGTTGAGGAATTGTGTCGAACAGCTTAGCCGCGTCAGCCATGGAACCAGACTTCGAGTACCAACTAAGCAGAGATTTAGTAAGGAAAACATCAAATGGTAAAAGATATCGTCTAAGCAAATGCGCTTGCAGAATTCTGGTTGTTCTGAGGGTACAAAGCTTTGAATTGGCTTGGTCATTGAAGAAGTGAAAAGGGTTAAAAGGAGTTGAAGAAGTACAATCTTTGCTAGAAAAGAAAGATAGGTTTACGGAAGACAGTAGTCTGTAAGCAGAAGAAGAAGAAAAAGGCGAGATTTTTAAGAAGTTTAAGCTCTCGTTCGCTAGACAATTCATTATCAGTTCATTTGAGCTTAAACTAAAGGTGTAAAAGAGGAAGCAAAAACTAAGGTGAATGACGTTTTTCAAAATACCGATGAATTTATTATTTTTGAATATATATTTAAGTTTTGTTTTGGAATATACAAAGTCAAGATGGCCGAGTTGGTCTAAGGCGCCAGTTTCAGGTACTGGTCCGAAAGGGCATGGGTTCAAATCCCATTCTTGACACATATCTTTTTTTGGTTTTTCTAATCTTTTTAGTTTGTCTTTCTTTCTCCAGTAGAAAATGTCAGGTCTTCCCCGTTCCCAGGTCTTAAAGAGTGTGGGCTGGCTTAATTATTTTCACATTTAAAAACACAGAACAATAGTGTAGGGAAAAAAATTGCTAATTTTATTTTTTTTAATTATTTTTTCATTCATTCTTCTTTTTTTTGGAAAAAAAAACTACAAATATCACCGACGTAAGAAGGAAGAAGATGATGTTTCCAGATAAAGGATAAACTCTTCTTATTCATTAAATGAGATAATACAATCGTATTTATATTATGTACAAAACCGGAGTGAAAAGTAAACCGGAAAGAATTAATCACTAAACCACTAAACCAAGTATATACAAGTAATAGGCCCCCTCAAGATGTGCATTCGTAAATGTTGAGAATGTTCATCTTGGACTTAAGATGATTAAACTGAACGGGAAAGAGGGGTTTGGTGAAGAGATCAGCCACCTGATCAGCTGTCCGAACATGAAGAGATTTTAGAGTACCATTGTCAAGACGCTCCCGGACAAAATGACAGTCATTCTCTATATGTTTAGTCCGTTCATGAAATACCGGATTGGTGGCAATGCTGATTGCTGCAGTGCTGTCAGAGAACAAGATTGGAGGTACAGAAC
>OVBI01002380.1:0-20776 GCA_900406495.1 Sisymbrium altissimum | reverse complement strand
GGTTCGTGGCACGCCGATCTCGAGAGAGGATGAGACGGGTGTTACACTTATCACCGAGCGGAGGATGGTCGGCATCGAGGAAACAGCCAGTGCCGGTTGTGCGGCTGGGCAGGGGACTTTTAAAGTAGCTAGCAAGTGCTTTGAGGACGTGGGATGATTTGGATTTGCCATTATTGGATTCGGTTTTACGTAAAGAAAATATCATGTATCCTCCTTCTAGCACCAATTATTGGTTGTAAGATTCGAGTCGAGCAGATAAGATGTTTTTTTAAATAAGGTCTTTCGTGAATAAGATTAAGAACTATGAGTTTGAAATGAACAAATCACGACCAGTCAGGTCGCTTAATAACTGGTTAGGTGGGACGCGAGGTAATGATCGAATGCTTTGTTGGTCAAAGAAAATTGTTGATTGATCTCTTGGGTTGGCTGATTTGCGACTAGAGGTTATATTAAGACCTTAATTCTCTATAAATATATAGTTCTTAGCATACAAGCCTAAATTGATATATAAATAATGGACCGTTCTAACATATTTATATTATTCTTTAAGCGGTATCGCTCTTTAAACCCGATTCTCTTCTCACTGCTGATCTTTCCCCCGGGTGATAGGCTTTTTGACTCCTAAGAGCATGATTATAGGGGTTCTAAACAAAATTCTGAAAAAACTTTTAATAATAAAAAAATAGATAATGATGAAAAAGAGAAAGAAGAGTCTCTAAACAAGGAGACTTTAGAACCTTGTTTCTATAAATCATTACTTTTCTTTTGTTTCTATTGGTTCAACTTTTTTAATTTAAAAACTATTAAAAATATATTAAAATAATAATATAAAAATTATAAAAAATTCTATTTCAAGGTTCATTTGGGCTTTTGGCTTTGTTAGATTTTTGCAATAGGCCAGGCTAGAGAAGTTAATTTTATTAAACTGATATTTTGCCTTTGGTTTATCTTACTAAATGGTACAATTGGTTTGATGTGCCTCCACTAATTTAACTATAATTGGTTCATTATCCCTATTAATTTTGGTTATATTGGTTCAATATCCCTTTATTTGTCATTAAAAATATCATTTGATAACTCATTCTATAAATGATTTTCATATAATCTTATATAAATTCTAATAAAATATAAAGCAAATTGTCAAAAATTATGTTCTTTCAATTTCTCTCTTTAATTTGATTAATGTATCAATTTTTATTTGTTTTTAATTTTTCTTTTCATATTTTAAAATATAATTATATCTTTACAAATGCATTTTTATGCTCTTTAAAAGATCTTTTTAGTAAAAATTGATTTTTTAAAAGAAATAAATACTAAAATCAAATTGTTTAAGTTGTCTATCATTATTGATAAGATTGTTATATTATAACTATTATAAAATAATGTATATATATTGTTAATTTGGAAAATGTTTAGAATAGTTTTTTTTTAAATTGAAAATTTTGATTGTTTTAACACTATAAATTAACATATTAATATTCATTAAAATATTATTTACTTATTAGTAAACTAATTTTTAATATATATATATCATATTGTTATATTACTAGGGATCTTCAACCCCGCGCATGCGCGCGTTTGTTTATATATTTTTGTGTTTTTTCTTATTTTTCTTTAATATATTATCTATTTTTTATTTAGATAATAGTTATTATTATTTTTATGCATTTATCTTTATCAATATTATTATATTTTTTTTTGTAATACTCATTTTTATTTGTTTTAAGTTTTCCATGTTATTTTGTTAATATAACATTAATAATTTTATCTGTTTTATATGTTATTTTTTTTCTTTTCTTTGTTACATACTATTGTGTATTTAGTTTCTTTGGACATATATTTTAAATTTATTTCCCTTAGTTTAATTTTGTTACTCCTGAGCTTGCCTGTTTGGTTAGTTGGTTTTTTTTGTTTTTTTTTAGTTTGGTTTTTAAAAATATTTTCCGAACTGAATCGAATAAAAATTTGTTTTGTTTTGGTTTATTTTGGTTAGCTAAAATTCAGCTTAATTATATACGATTTTTTGGGGGTTTTGTTCAGTTATTTCAGTGAAATTGATTACATATTTCAGTGTAATCTTGTTGGGACCGTCTTTACATATCTTATTCCTCACTCAAGTTCTCTTATCAATTAAGGCCCATTTTCTTGACCTGCTTATACTTTCAAATTTCTTAGATTTCTTATTAAGTAACACAAAATGTAGAGTTATTTAATAAGCCAACGAAACCTTTTTTTTTTTTCTTTCAAACACATGCTTTTAAGAAAACTCTTGATGTTCTCCTTAACATTCTGATTATTCTACTTGCAACATTCATGCTTGAATAACTCATTTTAAGCATCTAACGATTCTCAAGAACAGTAATAGGAAACATAAAGCCAAGGTAAGAACACATTATTTTTGATCTTTCACCTGTCTTCTAGGGAGTAAAAGCTAAACGCTACTGCAGGTTTGGCCTTCTTTTCTGAGACAGATGTTTTAGATGCAGATTCAGTCGCCCTCTTCTTGTTGTGAGGAAAGTGAATTCTATAGAAAACCAAGTAAACAAACAGAGCATATGTAAGATCAGTCAATAGTATAATTTTTTATATGCAATCCCAGCACATTTACTATATAACAACATTTTCTTAGGCTCAACTCCAACTTTCCCAGCACAGTTTACTAAATAACTTTCTTAGAATGAAATCCAAGTGCATCTCTGTTAACAAAACGTTAGTAGGAAACTTAATAAATACCAAACCGCAATTTTCACAATTAGATATTTTACAAAATTCGCTACAAAGCCCTCTAAAGCGTTTTATAATTTTCAGCACAAAATTGGATTTAGATGGAAAAAAGGTGATATTTCCAATGGAATCGACCAAGAGAGGCAAAAGGGCACCTGAAGTTGAGGTCGTCGTCGTCATCGTCTTCAGTTTCTACACGGAAGCCGGCGAAGAGGAAGATAGTGGACGATGATGATGCTGCTTTGAAGAGTTGTTGAGGATGAGACTGCTCGAACACTGCAATGACTGATAAAGCCTAGGTTTTGATTTGTGATAACCACTGTTGGCGGTAGAAAGATTGAAGATAACGACCTGAACTGAAAGCCTAATTCACCATTTCTCTCTATGAGCTGAGTGTAGAGAGTAGGGAAGATGATAATGAATAGCCACAAAGATGCATGCCTTTATATGTCACGTAGTTCGCAACCTGGAATAGCCACGAAATCGATTCCCCCATGTCGAGAGAGCAAGCGAAGACATATGTAGGTGGAAGAGTGATGCGATGAGGTTCCATGGCGAGGTTTTTATTTATAGATTGGATGACTCATGACTGAAACTGCTAAGGGAAATTTAAGAGATGACAGTAATGGGAATTGAAGGAAGCGGAGTTTATCATGATTTATAAGCGGCTAACGTCATTCGACAACGGTTTCGAATGTGGAGATTGGAGAAGCCATCAATCTGCAAAAAGAAGAGTTGATGAGATTTTTCTACGACCAATGGATGAATGTACGGTTTTTAAATTTAGGCTTTTAAGGGTCACTGGGCTGATCTTTAAATGGTTTTGTATATATAAAAAAGAGAGACCAAAAATAAGATACGAAGTGCAGCGTTTTTGTTTTAAAGATTAACAGGACAGGTGTCAAATCCGAGTTACTGACGTGGCGCGCTGTGTGGAGAGAGAAAGTTGGGCAATTATATATAAGGTTATGTTAGAATGTTCTTAGCATATCAATATATTATTTATTTAAATGTTAATGTGCCCCGGATAAAAAGATGTTCTGGATCCGCCCAGCCAACCGTTATCTCAACATTTTTCTCCAACCCCACAAGATGGTCGTCGTTATCGCTCGGAAATGTTTGTCGCACTTCTCTTGGTATTTCCTGTGGAGACTGCGTATACGTTTCATTGACAATGGTCTGTTGTACACCAAGACTCTGCATATCACGGATCACCTTAGAGATCCTCTTACTTATGGCTCTTATATTGGAAGCAAGTTCCCTACGGTTTACTATAACCCACGCCAGTCTTTTCATACGTTTCCTGATGCCACTTGTTTTTTCCAGGTCTTCTTTTAGTAGAAAGGTTTCGATTATGTCTTCTGCGTCCAAAACAATTTCTTTGATCTCTTTCACAATGTTTTTCACCATTTCACTTGTATGTTTCTAATTCTTGGCATCTACATCTTTCAAAAAGCGCCGTAACATACTCAGATCACCTTTTAATCCATTGAGTTTCCTCTTCAACTCCATGAAATCTCTCAGATTCTCGGGCAAGAAGGTTCCATAGCTTCTCCACTCCGAAGGACATAAGTGTCTCACTTTCACCCATAAATTGCCTGCTCGACCATAAAACAAGTATTCAATAATCACTAGAGGAGGATCCATGAGTTAATAGGTCGAATAGTATCTCTTTTGCAAAATCTATAGAATTAGGGCTTGATTGGTTTACCCGCTATTATCCGCTACCATCCACAAACGCAGCTTTTGCGGGTGATAGTAGTTATCAGCGTTTGACAACAATTACAAAAAATGTTTTCTACTTCTTTATATCGCTCCAAATCGCTCAAAATCAAAAGCTGCTTTCCGCTAACGTTTGCGGTTGCAGGCAGTTGTAGGTGGATAATAAAAAAAAATTATGTTTAAAAATAATAAAAATTAATTTTAAATAATATAAAATATATATAAAATAGGGAGATATACAAAAATGCACATTTAATGATACACTTATTCATTTTTGCACATTAGAGGAATCCATTTTCAATTTTACACCTTTTTAAAATTTGTTAAAGTCTAATTTACCCCTTTATTTCATTTACCTATTTGTCGATTTCTTTTCTCTCATCTTCTTCTTCGCCGGAAAATATCACATTCTTTGCCGGTTCTTCTTCGCTGGTTCTTCTGTACTGATTCGTTCTCTGAAGCAATTCGTTCTCTGAAGCGATTCGAATGAATCTCGTCGTTATCAATCTTGATGGAACATAACTCGTCTGATTCTTCTATTGAATAAATGATGATGAACTTGCCGGATTCTTAGAGTTCGATTGAATGAATTATAATCATCGTAATCATTATAATCGTCGTAATCCACTTCTCGATTTCTAGTATCTGGTCTGAGGGTTCATTACCCAGATTTTATAAGGTCTTATAAAAGTTATCAAAATCCTTAAAACCTTTATATAAACCGACTATTTTACGATAAATCAAAGAGATTCTTCTTTTGATGTTATCTGATTCTTGGAATTACAATGTTAATCACAGGTTTTTGTGTAAGGATCGAGCAAAATGTTCTACTTGTCGTCTTTCTTTTTTTACCCAGATCTATGAAGTTTATAAATAACTTTATAAGGGTTTATAAAATTTTAATAAGCCATGAAGGAACTGTGCTTTCAGCCGTGATTCAAAGATAAATCGAAGAGATTCTTGTTTTGATGTTATCTAAATCTTTGAATTACAACGTTAATCACAGATTTCTGTGTAATGATCGAGCTTAATAAGGCTGTTCTAGTCTTTTTCATTCATAGAAGTAGTCTAAGACGAGTCTTTATAAACAGATTTATAAAACCTTATAAAAACAAAAGCCTTCAGAAAATTTTACAAAGCCTTATAAGAACTTTAAAGATTTATAATTTACTAGTTGTTTTATAAGGGTTTATAAATTATCTATATTACAAAAGCTTTACAACAATTGGCATATATTACAAAAGCTTTGC
Source organism: Sisymbrium altissimum (assembly GCA_900406495.1). NCBI lineage: Eukaryota > Viridiplantae > Streptophyta > Magnoliopsida > Brassicales > Brassicaceae > Sisymbrium > Sisymbrium altissimum. The sequence continues at coordinate 15,080 of OVBI01002380.1, read as the reverse complement.
AAAATTTTTATAAGTCCTTACAAAACCTTTAAAGGTTTATAATTTATATAAGGGCTTATCAATCATTTATAATAGTTTTATAAAGGTTTATAAAAATTTTATAAAGGTTTCTAAAATTTTTATAAAGGTTTATAAAATCTATATATGTTTTAGGTTTATAATTCGTTATATAAACTTTATAAACATAAGCCTAAGATCCTCTCATGTAGACTAAGTATTTATATACCAATTAATATGATTTTATAAATAACTGTTCTCAATTCGAGCATATGAATCTCTATTTATAAGGGTTTATAAAATCTTTTTAATGTCTCTTATTCGACTTTTGGATGGTTGATTGCTTCCATTTAAGAAGCATTGTGGTTCAGGCCAAAAGTTCTTTTGATTTAGAGAACAAAAATCACTAATGATGAGACGCTCTCCATCCATCAAATTCACAAGTAACTGTTTTCAATTTAAGCATTTGAACCTCTATTTATAAGGGTTTATAAAAATTTATTTAATGTCTCTTATTTCACTTTTGGATGGTTGATTATTTCCATTTACGAAGCATTGTGGTTCAAGCTAAAGCTATTTTGATTTAGGGAACTCAAAATCAATAATGATGAGACACTTTTCATTCATCAATTTCACAAATAACTGTTTTCATCAGTGATCAGTCTATACAAAAGGAAAACTAGACTAGAGTCACCAAACATAGAGATTTTCAAATAGTTGTTCACAAATAAAGTGCTGAGTATTTTGAGGCATCATTTATTACAGTGAGGTCAAACTAGAAGAAACTGCTGTCCTGCACATACACTTATCCCAGATTTTCAGATCTTACTTCAAGATGTGCTATTGTGATTGTTGTGGTTGCAAGCCCACTAAGGTGGATGTTAAGTGATGTTTAATGATGGAATTTGAAACAAATAAATTTGAAACAAATAAAAAAACTTGAAGATGGTCAGAAGCTGATCAGTTTGTTAATATTCTATTTGTCAGCTTGAAGCAAGTTCTTGTGGCTTAATATTTTGAGCTTATAATAATTCTTCTCTACTTGAATCATTGATTTTATAAAGCCTTATAAATGAGTACAAATAAAAAGTCATTCTTCTTCGCCAAAACTAACTTCACCTTCTATACACAATCCCACAATTTACAAATTCCCAGAAATCATAAAAAGAAGAAACCAAAATAATAGGAGATTATGTCACGACTCGCCTAACTTCATCTTCATGACTCAGTCTATGATTTATGAATCTATGTTCATGAATTGTAGGAGATTAGGTCATAGAGGTAATGAATCACAAAATCCTTAAACTCAATTTATTGGAGCTCGATTAAAAACTCATAAAATGTTTCGATCAGCAGATCCGGTGAATTCTCGCCGGAGCTGGTGAGTTTCGATCGATCGCTGGAGCCGGTGAGTTTTGATCGCCAGAGCCGGTGAGTTTCGATCGATCGCCGGAGCTGGTGAGTTTTGATCGCCAGTGAGTTCTTGTGCGTGAGTTTTTTTGATCGATGGTGAGTTGATTTAATTGTGTAACGTAAATAGTTAGGAAAATAGGTTTATTCATTAAGGATAAAACAGTTATTTTATCCTTAATTCATCAGTGTGTTTTTTTAAAAGAAGAAGGGAATGTATATTTGTAAAGGTTTATCGCTAATAGTGTATTTGTGACAATTTCCCTATAAAATAAGTCAGTTAATAAACAAAAAATTAGTAAATTAAAACTTTAAAATTAATTATTAAAATTATGAAATATATGAATAAATTTGATATTTTCTATTGATTATTTACTAAACATTTATCATACTTTTATATTAATAAAATCTTAATATTAAATTTTTTATAATTAATTTATTATAATAATATATATTTTTGATATTTTATATAGTTATAAAATATATTTATATTATTAATTTGTTGTATAACCGTTGTTGTATCCATTAGTCAACCAGTCACAATTCTCCCGCAAATGCATAAGTTTTTAACCATTGTATCAGTCGTATAAATCGCTTAAAAACGTTTAAAATCGTAACCATCTGTTTCCGCAAACTCCCGCAACCATAGCCGTTCCCACTGCGATTAAATCAGTCAAGCCTTTAGTAAATATTATTTTATGGGATTTAAGCCACGAAATATATGAACAACTGAGATAAAAAGAAAAATGCAAAGCAAAAAAGATTGACGAAATAAAAAATATATAATCACCTCCTGGAAATTGCTTTCGTCCAACTGATCTGTATAAAGAAATATGCAAATGTGTTTTTTTTTGTATTTTAGTTAGAACTCAGGTGAAGAAGACCCATTAGAAGAGTTGATCGACTCCAACTCTCCAAGTCAACACCGACCAATACAACTAGCTGTATTTATCATCGCCTACTTCATGATGTTTTGTTTCACTTTCAAAGCATATTCCAAAGAAAATGAAAAGGCCCATTAATTTAATATTCGGGTCGGGGGTTATTATATGTAAGGAGAAGAAATTGAGTGAAAATGATAAAGTCGTTGAGTTCGTCGGAAGATGGTAGGGGTTTTTTTGGTTTTATGAAGATGGTAGGGTTTTAGGCGACGTCACTGCTTCAGATGAATCTCCGGTCGAGAAATGGACGTGGACCAAGCAGGACGTGTGAGCTCTGTTCACTACAATGGAGTCTCCTTTACGAGATGCTCAAGGATTTTGTATGGTTTGTTTTGTTCAACATTACTAAAATTAGTTTCAAGTGTCGTTTAACTTATGTTATCCCATTCAATTATACCAGGCTTTCTTATCATGCAGTTTTAAATCATGGCTATTATTATATCTGGTCAAACTCTTATTTGGTGTATCTAACATTTTATCCTAGATTAAACAATCTCACGTTTCAATATTTTGACAAGAAAACGTAATTGTTATATGGGCAAGAAATTTGAAAATGATGTATAGTACTTGATTTCCGGATAAATTTGTTTCTTAATCGTCTTTTGTCAACAAGATTGTTATTTTTGTGTTCGGTTTATTCCACGATCTTTGGGCTTGCGCACATGATCGGTCGTTCAACAACCTAACTCAAACACAGCCAATTAAACTTGAGAAAAAATCATGATGCCCACGTCACGACCAAGACCGTTGAAACGACTATGTTTTATAATAACCAGTCCAGCATGGCGGTTTTGATAAACCAGTAAGAAATTCATTAAAACTCTCACGCCGTCACGCGCCAATCTCCCAAACGCTCAGCTCAAACGCGGAGNGCATTTTTTTTTTTTTTTTGCTACGAATGTAAATATCATATAAATCAAAGATAGAGATTACAAACTGCAACTATAAGCATTGCACTTTCTTGGCAAAAAATAAATAAAAAACAAGAAAGCACTAAGAAGGATAAGTTACACGGGAAAATTATCGAAGCCAAAGTGGCATGAGACTAATAAATAGCCTGTTTTGCCTTTTTGCAGTGATGATATTACGGATCTCTCTGTCAATGGTCATGCAGATCGTGTTAATTGGAATAGCAACTTGATTGTGCAGGACATTGTTTCGTTGTTTCCAAAAATGGAATATAATGCTCTGAACTGCAATCTTCTTCAGAGTTGTTGGAGCTTAATATATTTTAAGTTTTAGAGCTTAATATTTGATCATCCAAAGGACATAAAAATGCTATAAACGATCTGGTATTTCAAGACAAAATATTGATGAAATTAATGCGTATAACATGTTTATTTTGCCTTTCTAAAATTTTACATATTTACTATATTTTGAAATAATTATTGTTAAATTTTAATTAATTATTTATCACATTATATTGTTATTATGCGATAAACTAAAATATTAGGTGAAATAGTATGAGGTCAGATGACTCTTACTATTTTTCTTTTTTTCTAACCAATTTTAAGCTAATTACATTATATTATATGTTTTTGGTTAAGTAAAAAAAAGTGTCCCCATTTCAAAATTTTTGTTGTTGTTTAAAATATGATGTTCTTAGTTAAAACCTTTTTTTGATTCACTTCTGTTTGTTGATGCTTATCAAAAAGTTATTTATAAATTATGGGTTTCAAATGGGTTGATCTACGCACTTTAACATCATTAACCCCAGAAATGTATCTGATTATCACGCGGCATAATGGCGCGTGGATCTAATCAACGCGGAAGGGTTTTTTTTTTTTTTTTTCTCTCTTTCCCTTTCCTTGCATCAACGCGGATGGGATTCAAGAAGAATAACCCGAAAAGAGAAATACGTATCGAGAAAATACAAAAAATTTCAAAACAAAATATTAAAATTTTTTTTTTTTTGTCAACATTAAATAATTAATTTCAACCCGAAGAAGGAGCAACTTTCCAAGACGAAGAAGCATTTTTACTCTCTCCNCCCAAAAAAAAAAAAAAAAAAAAAAAATTGAAACGGAAGAGAGGGTGGTCGTTTGAGGTCCTCTCTTTTTCAAGTTTCTACCGTCGGGGAATCACAAACAGATCTCTTCCGTCACCTAATCAAATCAATCAACAAGACGAAGAGAACCAACGTTCAATAACAGTGAACTCCGAAAAATTCAACGAGGACCGGTTTGGATCGGGGTGAAATCCAAAAAAAAAAATGGTTCGATCGGGTAGTTTAAACGTCGATTCATCGGCTAATCATCGACGTACTCCGTCTCGTACGGTTACGTTAGGTCATATACAACCTCAGGCTCCTAGTTTTCGTACCGTTTACTGCAATGATCGAGATTCTAATATTCCCGTCCGGTTTAAGGTAGTTTCTTGATTGTACCGGTTTCGTTAATGCGGCATTGGAGGATTCATCGATCTGATTTGTGGTTTTTGATTTTGTTTCAGGGGAATTCGATTTCTACAACGAAGTATAATGTTTTCACTTTTCTCCCGAAAGGTTTGTTTGAACAGGTATATATTACGCATTGTTATTTAGGAAATGTGATGGATATTTTTGACTCTGATGTACTTATGTAACAAGGCTATAGTGTTGGAATTTACCTTATGGAATTAGGATTGTAAATGTAGATGAAGTGGTAGATGATGAACGTTGCCAGTTTTTATGTTATGTGTTGTGATTTTTAGTTGTACTGTGTTTCTTGACAGTTTAGGCGCATAGCGAACATTTACTTTCTTGGAATCTCGTGTCTATCTATGACACCTATAAGGTATGTTAACTCCATTGGACGTTGTGGAACTTTTACGTTTTTTTTTTTTAGAAGTTTCCTCGTGTTTATTTTGACATTGTGTTCATTGGTTGGATGAATAATTACTTTAGCTAGTTATTAATTAGATAGAATTTTTTTTCCTGCAGTCCTGTGAGTCCGATAACAAACGTAGCTCCGCTGTCAATGGTGCTTCTCGTCTCTCTTATTAAAGAGGCTTTTGAAGATTGGGTAAGGGATACTCGTTTGTTCTTCTTTTGTTTTTTTTTTTGTTTTTAATTGCAGAAACTTCCCGTTTCTCCTTGCTTTAGGATATAATTATTTCAGCGCTAAAATAATCTGTTTAAGTTAGAAAATGCGTTGGAGTCTCAAGACCCACTTGTGTCTCAATTTCTAAATCCTTTTGTGGATAATTTGGTGCAGAAACGGTTTCAAAACGATATGTCCATAAATAATAGCACAGTGGAGATCTTACAAGATCATCAGTGGACACCTATTCCCTGGAGAAAGTTGCAAGTTGGAGATATTGTCAAGGTTAGTCCTTTATTGTTCTAACATGCTCTTCGGTTACCCTTTTTTTATTTATTTCTGTGTGTTTCACTGCGTTGTTGGCACACATGTTTAGTTGTTTGTTGAGTTCTGTTACCTTCTGTAATTTGTGTGTATCATTGTGCTGCATTCCACTATAGTAACTTATTCCCCCCTATCTATCAAATGGAAGGATTCTATGACTTCTTGACATTCAGGTTAATAGTGTATTCTAATTTCTTCTTCTTTGTAAAAGAGTTAAAATATTAACAAAGTAACAAACATCAGCTTTGCTGACCTCTGACAAAGGACACTGTGTCTAAGAAATTTGTTTGTGTTGACTACATTTCGGGTTCTAATTTATAGCATGACTTCAGAATCTTGTTAACTTTGAATTAAGATCCACAATTATTAAATAAGTTTCTTGATTTTGCAGATAAAACAAGATGCATTTTTTCCAGCTGATATTCTCTTCCTGTCCAGCACTAATCCTGATGGTATTTGCTACGTTGAGGTGCTTCTTCTTTGACACCCCCTTTCAACCCATAGTTCAGGACAAAAGCTGTTATTTAAGATCTTTTTCTTACCTAGTGTTCCGTTCATTTTGCGTATTTATTGTGACTGCAGACTGCAAATCTAGATGGAGAAACAAATTTAAAAATAAGAAAGGCCCTTGAAAGGACATGGGATTACTTGTTACCAGAGAAAACTTCTGAGTTTAAAGGTTAGCCTATAGCTTGATTGTTATCATGCAAGAGCTCTTTTGTAGACGGAGGCGAACCTGTTGCAGTGACGTCTAGTACGTAATACGCTATGAACTATTTTGCTAATACAGTTAGTGGGTTCAGGCGATTTGGAATTGGTTGTAGAAACACTTAGTTAGTTTTTATAATCATACATTGGATCACTACCTTCTGGCGACAATAGTTATATGAAACTGTCTGAGAAGGTTCACCTGGGTCAGGTTACTTTTTTATAGTTACCCTTCCAACTCATTGCCTTTTCTTATATCACATCCTGATGTACGGATCGAAGCATCACCACATCTAACGAACTAACGGCAGCAGAGTCTTAAATAGCAAGTCCATTTTTCATTTGTTTAGTGTCTGGCTCTTGTAGATTATTGGTAAATGTCTGGTAGAATTTTTCTAATATCATTTTGCCTTCAGAGTTGTTATGGTTTATTTCTGACTGATGATACATATTCTTGTCTCCTATCCATTTTCTTCTGTAAATGTATTATACATGTCGAAGTATTTTCTTTGCTCCGACGGTCCTTCAATTTATTCAATTTCTTTTTCATTTCAGTATGATTGTGTTGTAACTGTTTAACACATGTCTTCAATTTCTCTAACATCTCTGTCTTTGGCAATGCAGGTGAAATTCAGTGTGAGCAACCGAACAATTCTCTGTACACTTTCACCGGGAATCTTGTAGTGCAAAAGCAGACGTTACCTCTCTCTCCGGACCAGCTCTTGTTGCGTGTATGATTGACTGTTTCTGCCGTTGGCTTTTATCATTCTCTGCCTTATTTTTGCAATTTCATGATTTGGTCATGCATATTTTTTTTTTTTTTTTTTTTTCCATCTTATATCCTTGGATTTTTAAAAGTTATCTATATTTTCTTGCATGTAATGCAGAGCTTTATATCCTTGGAATGAATAATATTCTGAGTCTTTTGATATCTACATTTTCAGGGATGCAGTCTTAGGAACACAGAATACATAGTCGGAGCTGTAGTTTTTACTGGCCACGAGACGAAGGTAAGCTTGTTTTATGAAAAAATAGCTTTGCAAACATGTGTTTCTAGCTTATAGGATTCATGTATTCTAAAACCATTCTATGGTTTCTACTTCGTCGTGTAGTTGCTACGCGTACATACTGATTATATTCTGTGGTTAATTCTACATCTGCAGGTGATGATGAATGCCATGAACGCTCCTTCCAAAAGAAGCACTCTGGAAAAAAAGCTTGACAAACTCATTATTACTATATTTTGTGTCCTTGTCACAATGTGTCTAATTGGAGCTATAGGCTGGTATGTTTTCTCCTCAATCTTGTGAATTATCAAGTCCCGCTTCGATTTTTTCACCATATTCTCCAGTTTCCATATTCTGTTGTTGTGATACGGTTATCTATATTTATTAATTTTGCAGTTCAATTGTGACGGATCGTGAGGACCTCTACTTGGGTCTCCATAACTCAGACTGGGAATACCGTAACGGACTCGTGGTAAATAGCTTTCTGAAGTTGAAGTTGATTTCCGTCTTTTTCTGGATTGCTGGTTTTTACCATATTGCTTCTGTTTGCTGCCACAGATAGGGTTTTTCACCTTCTTCACTCTGGTCACTCTGTTCTCTTCAATTATACCAATCTCTCTTTATGTTTCTATAGAGGTACATGATTCCTAGTATCTTATTTTAATTCTCCGCAATACAAGGACCGGCAATTTGAGTGATTTTTATCTTCTTTCATTAAAAAAAACCCAGATGATCAAGTTTATCCAGTCGACTCAATTTATTAACCGAGATCTCAATATGTATCATGCTGAAACAAATACCCCTGCTTCGGCCAGGACTTCCAATTTAAACGAGGAGCTTGGACAGGTAGCTATCAGTCCATGTGGCATATTGCCACTACTTATCCATGCAACAAATTGATACCTTTATATTTACTGTTCGTATGTTGGTAGTATATTAAGTGTTCCTAGATTATTATTTCAAAGATATACTTTGTTTTTGTTCTCACTGCAGTTGTTATTCCTATGGTATCTTTCAGGTGGAATACATATTTTCTGATAAAACTGGAACGCTGACGAGAAATTTGATGGAGTTCTTTAAATGTTCAATTGGAGGAATAAGTTATGGATGTGGTGTCACTGAAATAGAAAGAGGAATCGCTCAGCGTAATGGCTTAAAAGTACAAGAGGTATTATTTCTTTTCAGATGGGGAAGTTGCTTAATGCATTATCGTTCAATGGAAGCATGTCTAATTTGTACCACTACAAATATACTCAGGAGGAAAGGTCGACTGGTGCGATAAGAGAAAAGGGATTTAATTTTGATGATCCAAGGCTAATGCGGGGAGCTTGGAGAAATGAACCTAATCCTGATCTTTGCAAGGTGCTTTACTTTCATTCCTTACAGATTTGGCTCACAATATGTTTAGGGATTGTAATAGTTAATAGATGCTGGGGTTATAGGGCTAATCTAAACATGATTTTTGCCTCCTTTCATGGAAAAGTTCGGTGTACGGTGTATTTGATAGGTATTGAGGTGTGAACTTGTAAGGTAATAACTTGAAAAGGTTTTTTTGCCTTAGTCGTTTGGCTTCAGTCACAGCCTGTATTCTAGGTCTTTGTTCTGGGAGCCGTATACTAAAAACTTTAGAATGGTTCTGACTAGTGCCTCTAAAATATTATAAAGACATTTTTGTGGTTTAGAGAAGTTCCTTGGTTTTGGGTACCAGATTTCTACTGCGTTTATATCTGGGCATGCGCGCATGCAGATGCAAATTTGACTGAAAGATATTGTACTTTTGGTATATGTAGGAACTTTTTAGATGCCTAGCCATCTGTCATACAGTCCTTCCTGAAGGTGATGAGTCCCCTGAGAAGATCGTTTATCAAGCTGCTTCTCCAGATGAAGCTGCCCTAGTGACTGCGGCCAAGAATTTTGGCTTCTTCTTTTACAGGTAATTCCCATTACATCTCAATTTCCAAAGACAAGTTGAAATGGCAGGCGATCTGAAAAAGAAAAAATTTGCAACTAGTTAACTTGCCCCATGATTCCCCTTGTTCCAAAGTTTAGATTCTTCTATAGGTGCGTTTGTTTCTCAAGTCTGTGTTAGTTGTTTGAGACTAGTTTCTTGTATTTTCAGGCGTACTCCAACTATGGTGTATGTTCGCGAGTCTCATGTAGAGAAGATGGGAAAGATTCAAGATGTAGCCTATGAGATCCTTAACGTTCTTGAGTTCAACAGGTCTATAAGACAGTGAAATGTTTGTTTATTTCCTCTTTGTCGTGATTTATGCATACCAATGATTTTACACAATGCATAACAGTACACGGAAGCGCCAGTCTGTTGTGTGTCGTTTCCCAGATGGAAGGCTTGTACTCTACTGTAAGGTAATAGTTCTATAAGTGCTTAGTTCTCTATGTACTTCCATGTCAAATTTTGATCACTGCTTGGAACATTGTCCACAGGGTGCTGATAACGTAATCTTTGAGAGATTGGCTGATGGAATGGACGATGTTAGGAAAGTTACAAGAGAACATTTGGAAAATTTTGGATCTTCTGGATTGCGTACCCTTTGCTTGGCCTATAGAGATTTAGACCCTGAAACCTATATTAGTTGGAATGAAAAATTCATCCAGGCCAAATCTGCATTGCGAGACCGTGAGAAGAAGTTAGATGAGGTATACCGTTATTTCTTACCTAGTTTCTCCCGAGCAAACGACTCTCTAAGAAAATTCTAAAGCTTAACAATGGATTCCAAGAGCAATTTGTATGACAGGAATGAAAAATGAGTTTATGATTATGTCCTTCAGTAGTGAGAATGATTGTATGCTTAGAGTACAGTTTTTGAGTCGCCAGGAAATAGTTTAATTATAGCTGATGAATGTGAGGTGTCTTGATCCATGAAGGTAGCAGAGCTTATCGAGAAGGATCTTACCCTCATTGGATCAACAGCAATAGAAGACAAACTTCAGGAAGGGGTGCCTAACTGCATAGAGACCTTATCAAGAGCTGGTATTAAGATCTGGGTGCTAACCGGGGACAAAATGGAAACGGCTATTAATATTGCTTATGGTAGGGTGTGACACAACTTTTTTCTCTTGGATCTTATCTTTTCTTCTGCCACTTAAAAATCTGTTCTTTGATTCTGTTATGCTACAGCATGCAACTTGATCAACAATGATATGAAACAATTTATCATCAGTTCAGAAACGGATGCAATCAGGGAAGCTGAAGAAAGGGTAATTATTTTACTGTGAATATATTGTCTTCGTGTTTTTATGGGACACAGGCATGTAGCTAGTTTTTACTGATAAATTGTTCTTACGTTAGGGTGATCAAGTTGAGATTGCTCGTGTTATCAAGGAAGAAGTAAAGAAGGAGCTGAAAAAGAGCCTTGTAGAAGCTCAACACTACATGCATACCGTAGCTGGACCAAAATTGGCTCTCGTTATTGATGGAAAGTGTTTAATGTATGCATTAGACCCGAGTTTACGCGTAACGTTGCTCAGCTTGAGCTTGAACTGTACGTCAGTTGTATGCTGTCGTGTTTCTCCGTTACAGAAAGCACAGGTAATTTATGATGACTATTTCAAAATAAATTCGTATAGGTTGGGCCTTTAAACAGAGCTTATATACTACTTTATTTTGGGTATTTGATTTCGAAAGTGTACTGTAATTACATATAGCACGTAATTCATATGAGTAATTTGGTTCTCTGTGTTCTTTGTACCGGCTTCTGAACTTTCATACATGTGATTTAATTCCAGGTGACAAGCTTGGTGAGAAAAGGAGCAAAAAAGATTACGCTTAGTATTGGTGATGGTGCCAATGATGTTAGCATGATTCAAGCCGCTCACGTTGGCATAGGAATAAGTGGGATGGAGGGAATGCAAGCTGTGATGGCTAGTGATTTTGCCATTGCTCAGTTCAGATTCCTTACAGATTTGCTTCTTGTCCATGGACGGTGGTCATATCTTAGAATCTGCAAGGTTGAATTTGTCTTTTACGCATAACATGCTTTTAAAATTCTAAAGTGCTAATGATCTTTCTCTTGGCAGGTGGTCATGTATTTCTTCTACAAGAATCTTACCTTCACTTTGACTCAGTTTTGGTTTACATTTCGAACTGGATTTTCTGGTCAACGGTTCTACGACGATTGGTTCCAGTCATTGTATAACGTTTTTTTTACAGCTCTTCCTGTCATTGTCCTTGGGCTGTTTGAGAAGGTACTAGCTTTTCTCGATTTCCACTTTGTACAAAAGAACATCTAACTTAAACTACTTAACAATTAGGATTATCTTCTTTGTGTTATGGATTTTAATTTCCATTTCTAACTTGTTTTCTTGCTAGGATGTAAGTGCGTCCCTTTCGAAGAGATACCCGGAACTGTATAGAGAGGGAATACGTAACTCATTCTTTAGATGGAGAGTGGTAGCAGTATGGGCTTCTTCTGCCGTGTATCAGTCTCTCGTTTGCTATCTCTTCGTGACCAGCTCATCTTTTGGTGCTATAAACTCATCAGGCAAAATATTTGGTCTCTGGGATGTTAGCACATTGGTCTTCACATGTCTGGTGATTGCTGTGAATGTGCGCATTCTTTTGATGAGCAATTCCATCACCAGATGGCATTATATCACAGTTGGTGGGAGCATTCTTGCATGGCTAGTTTTTGCTTTCATATACTGTGGGATTACGACACCACGTGATAGAAATGTAAGCTGTTTGCATTTAAGTATCTCTTTTGGTTTTCTGATGTTTTGTTTTTAATTTAGCAAATCTGATTTCTCTTCTTGTCTCGTCTCTGCAGGAAAATGTCTACTTTGTTATATATGTCCTGATGAGTACATTCTATTTCTACTTCACATTGCTGCTTGTTCCCGTTGTCTCTCTTCTAGGCGATTTCATCTTCCAAGGGTGAGTAAAACCGCGTGATATTTACTTTTTCGCATTGACTGACAAGTGACTATTTCGCGCAAGATGATGTTTTCCAAGGATTATGACATGAGAGAATCTGTGTCTGTACTGATGCAGGGTTGAGAGATGGTTCTTCCCATATGATTATCAGATCGTTCAAGAAATCCATAGGCACGAGTCAGATGCAAGCAAGGCGGATCACTTGGAGATAGAGAACGAGCTCACGCCTCAAGAAGCGAGAAGCTACGCGATATCCCAATTGCCTCGGGAGCTCTCAAAGCACACTGGTTTTGCATTTGATTCACCAGGTTATGAATCTTTCTTTGCGTCCCAGTTAGGTGTTTACGCGCCACAGAAGGCGTGGGATGTGGCAAGGAGAGCCAGTATGAGGTCACGCCCTAAAGTCCCAAAGAAGTAGAACCTATAATATATATATACATTATTGCTGATTGTCACATTTAGGCAATTTCATCCAATTGGGGGGTTTTTTTGTTAGGCCTTTAGTTAAAAAATATATGTAGAAATGTACTTGCTTTAGGTGATATACTAATGATCGGTTGTGTTTGTGTTTTGCTTTTAAACGCCATTTTTTATACCTCCATTTATGACTCATGTGGAGAGGCGAGCATTAGGATACTTCTTCCCCATGTACATAAATTTGACTTGATTTGATTTACACCTTTGTGGTCATTTTTTTCTCCTAAATTTCTTATGTATTGTCTACCAATTTTTTTTCTATATTTCATTACTTTCTATAACAAAGTTTGAAAGGTTCGGGAGAAAATCAATTTAGAGCAAACTAGCAGCCTGAGAATCCAAAACAGACTGTCCCGAGACGGTTTTATCACGGCATCAAATACGGTTTTCTGAACCATTTATTTTCCATCTTCTTCGGAATTTCTTAAATTAACACGAAATCCAAGACATTAGCTGAGACCAACCTCCGCAAGATATAAATACGATACAAAGGAGCGGAAGAGGGAGTTTAAATTTTGAAATTTAAATAAATGGGCTTTTTGGGCCTAATTTGAAACTCTATTAGGCCTGCATTGAACCCCATCTAATATTTCGGGGACCGTTGAGGGGGGAAGAAATTTAAATCGTGCGGTATAACCCCGAGTCGTGGAAAATGTACGACCGTCCGATTGAAGCATTTAACGGACCAACGGAAGATCTCAAACTGGGATTGTAATATGTTTGAAAAATAGAGCCGTTAGGATACGAACGCTGCTACAGACGCAACATGTTCTTCACCCTCTCCCAAATTTTCTCTCCCTCTAGAATTCTCTCGATTTGTACAAGCAGAGATTCGAGACATTTCTTAAATTAGTAAGTTAATTTCGATTTCTCTTAGTCTCTGTAGATGTTGCATTTCGTGTTTGTTCTTTCTTCGTCCTCTTTCAGATTATGTTTTAGAGTTTGATCATCGTTCATTATTTTGATTTTGTGTAGAAGTGATTGTGAATCTACGTGGAAGCGCTTGACTCCTCGTCGTTGAGGTAACTTCTTTGTTTCCCATTCTGTTGGTTGCGCAAATTGTATTATGTTCTTCAAATCGAACGAGGACGAACACATCTGATATTTCCATCTGTATTTATTTATTTTAGATTGAAGAATTAGTTGATAGAAACAAGTATGAACACTAAAAATCCTCCTAATAAATTTGATTTACTCTTTTTGCTAGACTCATATTGGGATTGCATTTACCGTTTAACTTAGAATTTGATCTCTTCTTGTAAAGTTTGATTGGTGCTTTACATCTCTCGGGTATTTATTTGATGTGTATGGACTTTAAAAAACTGGTTATATAAAACCGAATAGAGTAGATCCGTTTGAATCTTTTTTTGGTTCCTTTCTTGTGCTACCATTTACTTATCACCATATTGCTGATTGCTTATATATTCTTTGTAATTACAGGTTGAAAAATTGAGATAGAAACAGTGAGACTAAAGTGCGTGGGAGAAGCCATCGCTGACAGATTCCACGACATCATTACTTTGAATCTTCGACCTCAACAGCTAAAGGAGTAGCAGCAGCAAACAGATAAGCTCTTTCTTTTACTGACTTACTCATTATATGTTTTTGGTTGCTTTGCTTTTGGCTTTATCAAACCCAAGAGAATCGGTAGACACTCTTCTACTTTCTACTGCTGATTCTTAGTTGATCAAATCCCAATAAAGATCATAGACAGACACTAATCTAATAGTGTTCTGTCAGATTCTTATTTGGGGACATTGTCCCATTCGGTGAAGTCTAGACCCAAAGAAATTCAAACCATAGCCCCATACCTATTTATGGTTGGTAGTGCATGTTGGAAAGGATGTGTGGGGATGGAAATGTATGTCATACTTTAGTACCTAACGGCTTACAAAAATGACCAACGGCTTACAAAAAAAGAAAGTCTTAAGGCAAAGACTGTGATTGAAAAGAGTTCATACTCTAAAAAAGTCCTAAGGCAAGGACAGTAATTGAATTCATATTCTGCTAAGGACCCATGGTTTCTAAAAAGTCTTTAGACTAAAGTCTGTAATTGAATAGACTCCTTAATAAAGCACCCATGGCTAAGGCAAAGTCAGTGACCAAAAAGAGTTCATACTCTGCTATAAGGACCCATGGCTAAGGCAANGGCTAAGGCACAAACAGTGACCGGAAAGAGTTCATACTCTATAAGGACCCATGGCTAAGGCACAAACAGTGACCGGAAAGAGTTCATACTCTAGGACCCATGGCTAAGGCAAAGACAGTGACCGAAAAGAGTTCATGCTCTGCTAAGGACCCA
>OVBI01002379.1:0-11273 GCA_900406495.1 Sisymbrium altissimum | reverse complement strand
CAGCAACGGCTGTCTCGGATTTTAGTATGATTTTGTAATCGTGAGAAACTGACCTAAAATTACCCTCTACATGTTCAAGCCCAAAATCGTCCAAGGTCGACTAATCACCTTCAATGACTAAGCCTACGATTGGAAGAGAATATGGAAAGAGGAAGAACAACTTCTGTACATATATATATAATATAACAACATATTTAGGGAAAGATGTTTGTTTTTTCTGTAAAAAATAATGAAAAGAATTTTGTGAGAGAATTTCAAAATTGCCTTAAATAGGATAAGGCAATAACTAAATATTCGAAACATAGCTTTCTGGAAAACATGATAATCCTTTAGAGATATAAATTAATAAAATTCGATAATCACCCAACAATTTATGCCAATTTAACTTATTAGAAAACAGAATAAACTCATCTATATAATATATCAAGAGATAAAAATCGATTCTAACATATAATTTCATAGATAATAGAAAATCTTCGGTATAACCAATATGTAATCCATGAATGTAGACAACTCAATCAATCAAAAATCACCAAAACCTAGTATTAGGATAATACACAACACCAAAGAATCCAAGGAATATCCCAATCTCTCTTGACCAAAAACAACGATCACACATCTCACAATCTCTCGGACCATCCTCGTACCAATAGTGCCAACCATTATAAGCGGTGCAGCTGCATCTGTATAGAGAGTGAAGAACCAGACTATTAAACTCAGTGTTCTTATCAATCATTGCACCTAAACGAAAAGGCCATCCCCATCCATTGCCTACGATTGGCCTACTTATCGAACAAATAGTCTCACGTGAGAATTGATATATGCAAGATCCATCATCCCAAAATATCTTACGTAACATCGCATAAGTGTACAAACCAATCGTAGACCCTGTATCCGCAGACAATTTGATCCTAGCCAAACCCTCATCGGGTTTATCAAACAGAAAATAATCCTTTGAACCCTTCATATAAATTGCGTATGGATTTTCATATTCATAACTCTTTTTCATAAATATCTCGCTGTCCAATGACAATGAGAAAGACTGAAAAGATTGGCTGATCCATATATAGAAGGGCACTCTGAAACTTCTCTCAGCAGTGTGCACGTCATCTTCAAGCTAAAAAGATCTCTGATAGAACCTTTGCACACATAGCGGACGATGAGCTCCTGCAGATCCACTGGCAATGAAAGAAACCTTGACTCTTCCATAGACTCTGTAAGAGTAGATAATTAAGGTACAAAGAAAAATTCCAAAACCTTATTGGTTTATATACTACAAATTATGCAAAGATATGCTAACCCCGCCTTTTTTGTTATCATTTGCCTTTTTCAACCCCCAAAATATCCTATAATAGATAATACTTGCGTCCCTCGAAACTTACATGGGTTCTTATGATTCAAACAAATAAACAAAAAAAGAAAAGAGAGAAAAGATAAAGAGGTTCATTTAAACTTCGAATAACGGTTCAATCATAGTCATCAATATCTTAAGAATCCCAAATCTACACTCTCAGATCGGTTATTGTGTTTTTCAGAACCTTACATCATGGGTTTTCATATCAATCTTAAACTTATCACGACGTCCGCTCAACAGAATACCATATTATAAATTTCTGAAACTGAAAACTATTTAAATAAAAAATAGTATGTAACACAAAATTCTCAAATTAGAATTGCATCAAATATAATCAATAAATAAATCTAAAAAAAAACTTAAACTGAATCATATTGCTTTTGCAACGAACACCAAGAACCAATCCCGAATCCAGAAAGTCTTAAAAACCCACTCTCTTCGTACCAGTAGTGCTACGAAATCTCCCAACTGGAAGACTGTAGACAAATTAAAATAAAATAAAAAATAACGTAAACGTAATATCGCTATATTAGTCTGTCATGAAAATACGACAACACTTCATAAGAACAGGGGGAAACCACCTGTCAAGAAACTCTTCGACCTCGGGTATAGATGGTTCACCAAAAACAGCGTTGGAAAGGTTTTAGAAATCTTTAATTTAGCTGGTCGGAAAAAAACATTAACATATTACTCTAGCACAAAATTAAGATAAAAAGATAATAAAAAATGAGTAAATTACCAGCATAATACTCGATGATTGCCCATTTAATGATACAAACAACAATAGCACGGTTGCTTCTTTTCCAAGACATATAAAATCGTCTAGCCATTGCCCCTGAAAACTCGCAAGCCAGACAAACACCACTACACAAAAAAAAAGATTGCCAGATGTTAAAAATCCAGATAAAAAATGAAAACGATATAATATGCTCTAAAAACAAACATACTTAGCATCTCTCAACCGAAACGTTAATTTATTATGGATATATTTCTGCTCGAAGCAACCCAAGAGTCGTATCCATGTACGTCAATCACCTCCCCAATCAAATCTAACACCATTTTAAAACAAAAGTTAGAATGCCACAAAATTTTAAAGATTTAAAGCACCAAAATGATAGTGTTAAAAACATACCAACCAAAAAGTCATCGCAATGGACACGATCCAAGATTGACCTAAAAGCAACAAACTTAAAAAAAACTTCTGTCACACTTCTTAACACTCTTCTCGAAGATCGTCTCGGAAAGAAAGATGATCATATGGGGATGATAAGTAGCCCGGACACACCCGAGCTGATCAACAATCAAAAACCCGGCAATATGGACCCAAGTATCAACAACCAAACGCGAACGTTGATCATGGCACATTTCATCTTTTATAGAAGCTTGGACTTTGGTGCCCTATACAAAGACACATTTATTTGTTAAAAAAAAGGAGTGTGAGAAAAAATACTAACCACTATAGCAAGCAGGAACACACACAAAATAACCATAAATGCGAACCTCTTCATCAGCTAATATAAGCTCTAGAGACTGTTTTTTCGATGCAGTAACATGCATCCAAACCCGAAGTATCTTAACAAAAATACGGCAGCCAACCCTACCGGGTTCTAAACGTGAAACAGGAATGATTCTATCACTTGTAACCGTAGGCATGAAAAGTTTTTTCTCGGAAATAACATCTTTGTATTATGTATCGTCATCACAAAAGCAACGATGATCATCGTCTTCGTCAATAGAATAGATATCATCCTTAGAGTCGTCATCATAGCCAGCGTTTTTTCCATTGCCATCATGTTCGATACAATCAAATGAGACTACACCGCCATCAAGCTTTACACTGTCATCAGAGCCAAGCTCTTTGCTGTCATCATCATTGGACTCTTCACTGTCATGATCATCGGACTCTTCGCTGTCATCATCGCTGGGATCTGTGCTGTCATCATCATCGGGATCTTCACTGTCATCATCTTCAGGCTCTTCCTTGTCACTATCACTTGTATCACACTCTGATCCATCAGATCCATCAGAAGAACGATCATCCATCGGACTAAAATCTTTATCACTTGTGTCGGACCCAACATCAGATTCTTTCTCCATTTCATAATCAGATCCATCATCATCAACAGCCTTGGTGTTCTGATCAATGTCCATTGCATCTACATCCGAGTCAATATACTCTTTTGGTCCATGATTAGCACCAAAGTAGCTGGAACGAAACCGGTAACCACCTTCACCATAAACCATCAAAGTTATAAACAATGGGTAACATGTGACGGATAAAAAAGAACAATAATAATCGTGGAACCCCAGCAAAAAAGGAAACAAACCTGGACAGATCGGGTGAGCTGCTTGCACATACCAAGCTTTCCTATGAAAATCCCATGTGAAAAATAATGGGAAATCGACAGCCGTATGAACACCTGCTAAGCACATGCAAAACAATGGGTATATCGAGAAGCAATATTACCTATACAATAATATTCAATATTAACACCAAAATGTGCAACGATTTGAAATATTACCTTTTAATGACAGCATACCGCGGTTAAGCATAGCTATCTTGAAGACCGAAGGCTTACCTAAATCTATAGCATGCAACGTTCAAATAACTACAATACAGAACGCAAAAAGAAGAAATGATAAAAA
Source organism: Sisymbrium altissimum (assembly GCA_900406495.1). Classification (NCBI taxonomy): domain Eukaryota; kingdom Viridiplantae; phylum Streptophyta; class Magnoliopsida; order Brassicales; family Brassicaceae; genus Sisymbrium; species Sisymbrium altissimum. The sequence continues at coordinate 7,273 of OVBI01002379.1, read as the reverse complement.
AAAAACTAAAACCAACCTCCAATAGATAACTTAGGACGATGAACATATCATGTATCATCCAAAAGATCTAAAGTGAACCGACATGGGAAACCTAAGAATAACATAAGCGATACCAATCCAAGCACTTAGAACACTAACTTATGGTTTATCTTTTGTTGAAAAGAAACAGGAAAATATGACGCACTTTTTTGTTTGATGATATCATGAAAAATAGAAAGAGGCCCGTAGCTTCTATTTGATGGGTTGTATGGATCCAAGAAAGTTTGTTCCACATTGCTTACAGCCTCAGGTAATAGGCCTCCAACCGAACCCAAAGGCTCACCTAACCAACCTACACGATCCAATATTATTTTAATACGTAAACACGAAAGTGAACAAAAAAAAACGATGAAATTATAAACTTAAACAGAATAATTTACCTAAAGAAGACGAACTTGGTTCCCATGTGACGATAACCTTAGATGGATTTAGAGCACCAAAGTCGGACGAACACATACTTAGAACAGTTTCCAAACTTGAGAACATATTTATCACGGGAAGAAGAGTTAGAGAAAACCGTAGAAGTATGGGGCAGCTTATTCTGTTTAGGGTTTAAAAAATAACAGTATTTATATATGATGTCAAGTACGTCTTCCATAAATATCGTATAAATATAAGATCTCCATATATTTACCATCATTTTTTGATCAATAATTTAACATTTTTAGATTAAACGCTAATTTAGGAAAAAAATTACAAAAACTCATCCTATCAAAATATAACAATTGATTTTTCTTTTTCTCTGAAATTAAGACGATAATCTTATATGTTTCATTCCAAATTTTTTTATTATTATTTATACAGATAAGACATATCTCTATTAATATGGATAGTTTAATAATTTTAATACATGCAAGTTAGTATAAAATATAACTTATACTACTAAATCATACCTATTATTGCCTTCGTTCTTTATTTTAATTTTAACCCACATGATTACATGGAAAAAATATTCAGCAAAGGTATTCAGAAAAAATACTATTAAAGATTATTTATCCATGAATATCGATAAATCAGAATCTAACATAAAATCTTAGAATATATATCAAACTTTCCAGCAAAGTAATTTCTCATTTTTGTCTAAAAGATAAGTATACATTTTTCTAATGATAAAAATATAATTTACACATAATATGTTATAGAATTTCCATAGTCATCATTAACACAAAATCTAAAATAAAATCTTTGAATATATACTAAACCCATCGAATATTCACTAAAGAAACATTTTTCTTTTTAAAATAAGACGATAATCTAAATATACACCATACTTTCCGATAATAATGTAATTTATATTTTGTATCTAAAAGACAAATACACCTTTTCCTAACGATAAAAATATAATTTATACATAATATAATATATAATTTCCATAGTCATCATGAACACATAATCTAAAATAAAATCTGTGAATATACAGTCAAACCATCGAATATACACTTAAGAGACATTTTTCCTTTTTAAAATAAGACGATAATCAAAATATACACCATATTTTCCGAAAATTAAATAATTTATATATCATATAATGTATAATTTCCATAACTATCGAGAACACAAAATATAAACTAAAACCTGCGAGTATTCACTTTTCCTTTTTAAATTAAAATGATAGTTTCTCGATATACAACAAACTTTTCGATAAAAGCATTGTTCCATATTATATCAAGATGTTTTTCATGGTTCACACAAATAATTACATATTGAAATTTTAATTTATTTAATTCCGATAATACACAATAAAGATATGGTAAAAAAAATTTATTCATATCTATATATATATGTTGATACCTAGGAATAAAATGATAGTGTATAACATATCACGGATTCATTACACACACCACCGAAAAAAGTACAAACAAAACCCTAACTGGATCAACAATATCCAAGTTAGAAAATAATATAGCCGCCAGCTTGTAAACTCGTTCTCGACATCCAAAGGCAGCTGCTTCTATTATTACTCCAATATATTTTTCATCATCGAGATAATAACCTTCCATATTAAAAAGAAGATTAGACCAATGAATAATAATCACAGTAAATAAAACGTAATCAATTACCACAAATAACACATGACGATCAATGAAAACATACCGGAAACAGATCGGTAAGATCCAAATGATGAAAGTACTATCAAATTAAAATCAGAAAAAGCTGTGGTGTCCGCCTCAACCATCCTACCGTGGTACATAAACCATTGTTAGTTAAAAGATATAGCCAAATACAACGAAACCAAGAACAACTTCCCACCAATAAAAAATATCACAAACGATTTTTAAATTGAGATATATAAGAGATAGAACTAATGAACCTGTTTCGTTCTTAATATGTGTCAATCCAAGTAGCTCCAACGAATTCTAATTTACTGCATAACATACATGTATATAGACAATCAAATCATAGGTTTAAAACATGAGTAGTTTAACCTACAAATTGCCAAATTTTAAACCTCTTAAAAACAATAGAACAAAAGCAATCAAAAGAATCACAAAAACAAACAACAACAAAATTATAGACAAAATAACCGATGAATAAAACAAAGATACACACAAAACTTTTTTGTCTTTGTTTTTTTTTTATTGTTGTTTTTTTATCCCCTCTACGCAAGCAAGTCGGACCAGAACATATGCTACAAAGAAAAGAGGCAAAACAGAATACAGGTTAAAAACAAAAGCTTTAAACACGACATAACACACATGTCTTCCTGCAAAATATATTCAAAACAATAAGATGAATAGATCTAAAAATAAAGAAGTTAAAACAGAGAATAGCAAATTCGAAAATTAAAAGGTTATGTGTAATATCTGGTGTGGGTCTTCCTGTAAAATATATTAAAAACAATAAGATGAATAGATCTAAAAATAAGATGAACAGATCTAAGAATAAAGAAATTAAAACATAGAAGAGCAAATTCGAAAATTAAAAGGTTATGTGGAATACCTGTAGTGGGTCTTCCTGCAAAATATGTTAAAAACAATAAGATGAGCAGATCTAAAAATAAAGAAATTAAAATAGAGAAAAACCGAAATTTGAAAAATTAAAAGATTCTGTGGAATACCAGGAGTGATATTTTTCCGAAAAGAGTTTTGTATATATAGTATTCTCACAGCTAGGGTTTTCAAATTTAAATGGGTTTAGGGTTTCGAGATTTGGGATTTAAACACGAAAATAAAAATTTAGGGTTTCCGAGATTTGGGGTTTAAACACGAAAATAATTATTTGGAAATTAGAGATGACACATCAGCATTAAAATTGGAAATTAGAGACGAATTTTCAGCATTTTAAAAAATGCCACATCATCGAAAATTCCTCGAATCAAGGAGAGGGCGCACATTCTATAATAAAAATATAAGAAAATAAATTAATTAAAAATTCATTTCATATTATTCTTATTTTCTAAAATGTTAATGGCATTTTTATTGAAAAGTAAAAACCAGAATTAGTCTAATAACATTGTCTTTAGTTTAGTAATTTTCCAAATTTTCAAGATTATTTGAATAATTTTCTAGAAACAAATAGCTCTATTTTTTTTCTTCTTTTTGTGAAAACAAACTTCCAAAATAGAAACATCAACTTTCCAATGCTTTTTTTTTTCTTTTAAGAAAACGAATTTTCAAAAATTTTAAGAATTTTTTACTCTGATTTCAGTTCCAAAATATATATTGATACTTGTTGAAGAACACAATATCCTAATGATCCACTATGGAAACTCTATAATATTTTTATATGTGTGTCATTAAAATTTTTTATTATGACTATAGAGTGTATACAAAGATAGGTTTTGGTTCTATTTTTGGAATAAAAACTAATGATTAGTGAAACCAGTTAATTTGTAAAAACAATATCAGGTTCGTTTTCACTTTATATACTTCATTGTTGTTCTGTTCAGTTTTCAGTTCCAGCTTTTTTATCCACTCCCCAGTGCCGGCTCTAAGGGTGTGCTGAGAGTGCAAATGCTTAGGGTCTTAAATTTTTGAATTAAAGTTTTTTACTATTTTGGGTTCTAAAATTTAAAAAATTTATAAATTAAGGGTACAATTTTCAATTTAACCATAATATAGAAAAAAAAAAAATCCAATATAGCATAGGACCCATCTATTTTTTGAACCCGGTCTGCCACTCCCTACATAGTGTATGCAATTTAAGGCAAATTGGTTAAAAGAATTAGGACTTCGAAGAATTAATAAGAAAAGAAATAAAGCCAGAGCTAATATCAACAATGAATACATGAGAACAAATGATTAGTCAACTCATAACTATGCGTAGCTAGTGCTTTAGTAAAACGAAAATCAATCGCTATGCACTGATTGATCAAGAGGTGTGATCAAAGCCTTTTGAAGAAGTTCATAACCTGCTAAGTTCAAGGCTCCAAGAGGAGCAGTCCAGAAGAACCTCGGAACAGCACCTTTGTAGAAAGCAAGAGGGCCTTCATGTGTGAGAATAGAATACGCAGCCATCCACATAGATAAATCCACGCCTTGTGGAGCCGTCATCATTCTAGTTTTAATCACGTCAAATGGTGTTGTTAAAACAGCCGTGAAACCACCAGACAAGGCTCCAACTGCTATAGCCTCCCACGGCTCAAGCACTCTTCCTAATCGTCTCTCCACCAGCTTTGCAACTCAAAACCAAACCAACTCTATGTTTTAGTTCTCTATTAACTTTCTCTAAATCCGAAACTTCTTGGTTAACAAAGAGAAAAGATTGTACCTTCTTTGATTCGTTGTAAAGTCCCATACCAGCAACGTAAAACGGAACCTCGCGTAGAAGAGTAACACCAGTCCCACGAAAGAGCCCTTTAAGCCCTTCTTGATGCCAAGTCGAAACCGTAGCTTCAACAATGTTATCAAACTGATTGGCTTGTAACCGTTGTTTCAACACTTCACACGGTATTCTCAGTGTTGTCCCCAAAACCGTGCCAAGAAAAGACGCGATTGGCTGAACCTACACAATCAAGATTCCACACAATCAAATATATGAAACGTGAAGTAGCATAAAGTTGATGAAATGAGAATTTAATAATAACTTGGATGTCGAGGAGACCAGGAGCAACAAGCGGCAACGCTAGTCTACTTGCTTCATATATACTTGTTCTTAAACCATGGCTGAAACATCGAAAACAACAGACCAAACATCACGATGATGCTTATAAGCAAACGCAGTGAACAAGAAGATGATAAAAAAAACCTTGCAAATTGACCAACAACAGCAGGAATAGATCCTTTGTATAAACCTCGAGCACCAATCTCTGGAATCTTTGACATTATTTCAAGAAAGGACAATGTTGTGGATGCTTGAACTTGTGTCTAATCATTGAAACAGCAGAATATGATCATTCGCAACAATCTCATAAGCACTAAACAAGAAGATAAGGTGAGTCCGAGATTGTTATTATTGACCTTGACAGTGTCCACTGGATGCATTAGAAAAGCAGAGAAAGCACATGAAATTCCTCCTGCTAATGCAGATTTAAGAAGATGTCCAATATCTAATCCACTTCTTGGACCAACGGTTACAGATTTTGAAGTAAAGTTTACAACTTTTGCAAAGTTTAAGCTACAGGAATCAGCAGAGACACTTTTGCGCAAACATGTGTCGAGTTTTTGAGAATTTACAAACATATTATTAAGAAAAGAGAGTAGAGAATCAGGTGATACATGTTTTCTTTTCTGAGATTTATCCTCCATTCTTGATTTTAGTGGATCTATGGATAAACGTTGGTAACTAATCCGATCTTTATCTCCTTCCGTCATCGCTTAATTGTGGAGATTAGTCAACGTTTGTGTTAGTGACACAGACCATAGATCCAACTTATGTCTTGATTATGGATTTCAGACAATTTTGTTTGTATCTCTGCAAGTATTCATTAAAATATTAGCAAAAGTAAAAATGCATATGAGGTGTTCGACGAAATGACGGCATTTTACAACTCAAAATGACTTTTACACATAAGGCAGAACACAGCCGACACAAAACGAAGAATTTTCATGTCACATCCTCTCTTTTTATGTTGTTTTCGCTTTTGCTGTCAATCCTAAATTTTCTTAATTAGCCAAAAAATTTAGACAGGTGCTCAAATGCATCCTCAAGCTAAAGCTTCAAATATGAAACGGTGTTTCGTGTGGGGAAACAAGACTGGTGTTTCTAAAATTTAATCGAGGAATCATTCGGAATCAGAAGTCAAGAATCAACTGGCTAAAAATAGGGTATCAAAACACAAGTTTTTATCACAATGTTACAAAGCAAAAAAAATTGTATAACTATAAATACTATGATGGGGTTAAATGGATTTGTAGCTACCACATCTGATACTGTGGGCAATCTTGCGGTTTGTCATTTCAAGTATGTTTTGGGACCCCACTAGCTTTGAGTATAATATGTAGCTGCTGGTTTCGGTCCAAATTTTGATTTCGTTTCGCTGCTCCTTGATCCAAGCTACTGTAATTTCTACCATACCTAGAACTGATGATATTTTGAGAACCATGTTTAAATTAAAACGCAATAAAAAGTCCAAGATCAGATAGGTTTACATCTTGATTTTATAGTGCATCATGGTCAATCTTTGGAGAAGAGGTAACTATTGCAATTCTTCCGTTCTTCTCAGTCATTGTCCACCACCAATTCTATCATCCTTGATAGGCTAAAATTATCCATAGAGCTACTCTCTCAAATTAAGAGATCGATGTAATATTTAGGGGTCAAATTCCACAAAGACTCAAATTCACACAATAGATATTTAGGGATCAAATTTCACAGAGACTCAAGTTCACACAATAGATTATTAATTATCGAATTAAGCTAAATAAGAATAATTGTAATTAGAAACATGATATGATCATGGATAGCACAGCAGCTAAGGAGTCAGAGGTTGAACCAGAGACAGTAGGAAGAGTCACTCGTTCCAGAGCTTAGGAGTTGGCTAAGGACACGGCAGCTGAAGAACCAGAGCTAGTAGAGAGGATCACTCGTTCTAGGGCTAAGGAGCTACCTAAGGAGGCTCACTCACTCATGGCAAAAGGATCACTCAACCTACCAGCTCTTCAAGTCTACTACCAATGGGTAATAAAGTACAAGTCATCATGGCTTAGTACTTAGTATTTTAAGAGGTGCACCAATTAGGAACCTGTAGGTTGGGACGCCAACGCTTTGTTGTTTTCTATTTTTTTAACACCATGCTGTTTTTCTGATTGTTTTAAAACAGCATGTTGTTTAGTTTTAGGGTTGTACTTAAGTG
>OVBI01002378.1:0-20783 GCA_900406495.1 Sisymbrium altissimum | reverse complement strand
AACCATAAACCAGTGTAATAACACCTATGTGACCTCATTTTTTTAAGATCCTCGCGAGATCAAGGACAGAAACGTCTTCGGTAGATTACATATATCGATGGTGGATGTGGCTATATGTTAAAAAAAGAAAGTGGATTTTAATGGATTTATTCATATTTGTGGGCTAACCCTTATCAGAATTTTATTTTTATCGATAAATCCATTAAATAGAAAATTTTAATATATTCTGTTCATTTTCCAAATACTTAGCCACATCCTCACGCAATTTTTATGACATTAACCCTTTCTTGATGGTCACGGGGCATCATTTTTAATTTTTTACTAGCTATCCTAATTAAATTTTATATAAAACATAAACCAGTGTAATAAAAACTATGTAACCTCATATTTTTAAAATCCGAGTGAGATCAAGGACCGATACCTTTTCGGTAGAGTTCGCATATCAATGGTGGATGTCTCTACGTGTTAAAATAAGAAAGTGAATTTTAATGGATTTATTGATATTTGTGGGCTAACTCCTATGACATTTTCATTTTTACCGATAAATCCATTAAATAGAAAATTTTAATATATTCTGCTCATTTTTCAAATACTTAGCCACACTCTCACACAATATTTATGACATTAACCTTTTCTTGATGGTCACGGGACATCATTTTTAATTTTTTACTAGCTACCTACTTAAATTTTATATAAGCCATAAACCAGTGTAATAACACTTATGTGACCTCATTTTTTTAAGATCCTGACGAGATGAAGGACCGAAACTTCTTCGATAGAGTTCACATATCGATGGTGGATATATCTACTTGTTAAAACAAGAAAGTGAATTTTAATGGATTTATTGATACCATTAAATAGAAAAATTTATTATATTCTGCTAATTTTTCAAATATCTAGCTATATCTTCACGCAATATTTATGACATTCAACTTTTCTTAATGGTCAATGGGAATCATTTTATTTTTTTTGTTAGCTACCTAATTAAATTTTATATAAACCATAAACCAGTGTAATAACACATATGTGACCTAATTTCTTTAAGATCCTGGCGAGATCAAGGACCGAAACCTCTTCGGTGGAGTTCACATATCGATGGTGGATGTGTCTACGTGTTAAAACAAGAAAATGAATTTTAATGGTTTTATTGATATTTGTGGGTTAACCCCTATGAGATTTTCATTTTTATCAATAAATCCATTAAATAGCAAAATTTAATATATTCTGCTAATTTTTCAAATACCTAACTATATCCTCACGCAATATTTTATAACATTCAACTTTTCTTGATGGTTAATGGGCATCATTTTATTTTTTTTACTAGCTACCTAATTAAATTTTATATAAACCATAAACCAGTGTAATAACACTTATGTGACCTCATTTTTTTAAGATCCTGGCGAGATCAAGGATCGAAACCTCTTCGGTGGAGTTCACATATTGATGGTGGATGTGTCTACGTGTTAAAACAAGAAAGTGAATTTTAATGGATTTATTGATATTTGTGGGGTAACCCCTATGAGAATTTCATTTTTATCGATAAATCCATTAAATAGAAAATTTTAATATATTATGCTCATTTTTCAAATACCTAGCCACATCCTAACGCAATATTTATGACATTAACCTTTTCTTGATGGTCACGAGGCATCATTTTTTTTTTTACTAGCTATCTAATTAAATTTTATATAAACCATAAAGCAGTGTAATAACACCTATGTGACCTCATTTTTTTAAGATCCTGGCGAGATCAAGGACCGAAACCTCTTCGGTGGAGTTCACATATCGATGGTGGATGTGTCTACGTGTTAAAACAAGAAAGTGAATTCTCATGGATTTATTGATATTTGTGGGGTAAACCGTATGAGATTTTCATTTTTATCGATAAATCCATTAAATAGCAAAATTTAATATATTCTGCTAATTTTCAAATACCTAGCTATATCCTCAAGCAATATTTATGACATTCAACTTTTCTTGATGGCCAATGGGTATCATTTTATTTTTTTTACTAGCTACCTAATTAAATTTTATATAAACCATACATCAGTGTAATAACACCTATGAGACCTCATTTTTTTAAGATCCTGGCGAGATCAAGGATCGAAACCTCTTCGGTGGAGTTCACATATTGATGGTGGATGTGTATACGTGTTAAAATAAGAAAGTGAATTTTAATGGATTTATTGATATTTGTGGGCTAACCCCCCCTATAAAAATTTCATTTTTATCGATAAATCTATTAAATAGCAAAATTTAACACATTTAACTCATTTTTCAAATATTTCGCCACATCCTCATGCAATATTTATGACATTAAATTTTTTTTGATGGTCACGGGGCATCATTTTCAATTTTTAACTAGTAACCCAATAGAATTTTACATAAATCATAAAGTAGTGTAATAACATCTATGTCACCTCATTTATTTTAAATCCGGGTGAGATCAAGGACCGAAACCTCTTCAGTGGAGTTCACATATCTATGGTGGATGTGACTATATCTTAAAACAAGAAAGTGAATTTTAATGGATTTATTTATATTTGTGGGCTAACCCTATAAGAATTTCATTTTTATCGATAAATCCGTTAAATAGGCAAAATTTAACATATTCATCTAATTTTTCAGATACCTCACCATATCACTACGTAATATTTATGTCATTAAAATTTTCTTGATGGTCACGGTGCATTATTTTAAATTTTTTACTAGTAACCCAACATAATTTTACGTAAACCATAAATCAGTATAATAACATCTAGGTCACCTCATTTATTTTAGATCCGGGGGAGATGAAAGACCGAAACCTCTTTGGTGGAGTTCACATATCTTTGGTGGATGTGGCTATATGTTAAAAAAAAATAAAGTGAATTTTAATAGATTTATTGATATTTGTGGGCTAACACCTATTAGAATTTCATTTTTATCGATAAATCTACTAAATAGAAAAAAAATTAACATATTCAGCTTATTTTCCAAATAGTTCACCACATCTTCACGCAATATTTATGACAATTAACTTTTCTTGATGGTCACGGGGCATCATTTTTAATTTTTTACTAGTAATCCAATAGAATTTTATATAAACCATAAATCAGTGTAATAATATCTATGCCACCTTATTTAGTTTATATTCGGGAGAGATCAAGGACCGAAACCTCTTCCATGAAGTTCACATATCTATGATGGATGTGCCTATGTTTTAAAATAAGAAAGTGAATTTTAATGGATTTATTAATATTTGTAGAATAACCCCTATGAGAATTTTATTTTTATCGATGAATCCGTAAAATAGACAAAATTTAACATATTCAGCTAATTTTTCAAATACCTCGCCACATCCTCACGTAATATTTATGACATTAAAATTTTCTTGATGGTCACGGGGCATTATTTTAAATTTTTTACTAGTAACGCTATAGAATTTTAAATAAATCATAAACTAGTGTAATAACAACTATGTTATCTCATTATTTTTAGAGCCAAGGGAGATGAAGGACCGAAACCTCTTCGGTGAAATTCAAATATCTATGTTGGATGTGACTATGTGTTAAAATAAAAAAGTGAATTTTAATGAATTTATTGATATTTGTGGGTTAACCCCTCGAGAAATTCATTAAATAGAAAAAATTTTAACATATTCAGCTCATTTTTCAAATACTTCACCACATTCTCACGCAATATTTATGACATTAAACTTTTCTTGATGGTCACAGTGCTTCATTTTTGATTTTTTACTAGTAACCCAATAGAATTTTACAAAAACCATAAATTAGTGTAATAAAATATATATCACCTCATTTATTTTAGATCCGAGGGAGATCAAGGGTCAAAACCTCTTCGGTGGAGTTCATATATCTATGGTGGATGTGGCTATTTGTTAAAATAAGAAAGTAAATTTTAATAGATTTATTGATATTTGTTGGCTAACCCCTATTAGAATTTCATTTTTACTAAATAGAAAAAAATTAACATATTTAGCTCATTTTTCAAATACTTCACCACATCCTCACGCAATATTTATGACATTAAACTTTTCTTGATGGTCACGGGACATCATTTTTAATTTTTTACTAGTAACCCAATAGAATTTTACATAAATCATAAATTAGTGTAATAAAATATATATCACCTTATTTATTTTAGATCCGAGGGAGATCAAGGGTTAAAACCTCTTCCGTGGAGTTCATATATCTATGGTGAATGTGGCTATTTGTTAAAATAAGAAAGTAAATTTTAATGGATTTATTGATATTTGTTGGTTAAGCCCTATGAGAATTTTATTTTTATCGATAAATCCGTTAAATAGAAAAAAGTAACATATTCAGCTCATTTTTCAAATATTTCGCAACATCCTCACGTAGTATTTATGACATTAAACTTTTTTTAATGGTCAAGGAGTATCATTTTTAATTTTTTATTAGTAAATCAATTAATTTTTACATAAACCATAAATTAGTGTAATAACTTCTATATCACCTTATTTTTTTTAGATCAGTTTTTTCTTTTAATAAATTATGTTTTAAAAAAAAAATCTAGTTTTCCATAAATTCTGCGGCATTATTATGACTACGACTTGGCCTGTGGTGAAAAACTGGAGAGTTTAGATGACAAAATCATTATTGGTTCATCTCCTTCAAAGTCAATTTATATGATAAATCACAATTGAAAAAAAAAGATAAATATGAACCTCGAATTTTCGAGATTCATATGATATCCCTTTCGTAACAGCAAACTGAAGCTTCCGACAAGAGTGCATCAACTTCTGAAGACTCAACACAAGGGATGATGTCAACGAAATTGATCTCCATTATTTCTGAAAAAGAATAGCCATTGACACGGTTTGGATCCTACATGTTCCATTCTCTCGTCAATATGCCAACATATTTACCAAAGGATTGCCATCACCATTTTGCAGATTTATATTCCAGTCTCAACAATGAATCTCTGACTGCGGGGAGTGATAGACTAAGAATTACGTAATAATGTTGTAATTTTAATTTTCTTAGATGAGCCTTTGAGTCTTGGACGACACATTCTAATACTTGTATACATTTGTCAATGATGAATACTGAAGAGTAACAAATATTTACCAACTAACAGTTACCAATTTCGGAACCAAACTACACTAAAATTGGTTCTCGGAAAAACGAAACATTCCCTCCTCATCAAGTGATATGTAGGCTCTACTCATCCATTTTCTTGGTCTCTCTTATTTGATATCTTTGCGACTTCTATTGCACTTCTTTTTGACTATTCCTCCTTTTTATGATCTCTAATCACTTCAACCACACGACAAATCTAATGATCGATTCAGAAAACGAGATTTGAGTTTTTGTTTACAAATCTCTCAATTAACCTCGAATTTAGAGATTGAATACCAAATAATTTCCCAAATATAAAATCGTTTTGCAAGCATCATATGAAAAGATAAAACTCATCTATATAAAAATATTGACTTCAAATTCGAAGTGAGGTGTGACAAATCTAGGAACCGGAGTAACACCTAGTTCTGAACTCTAAGGCAACAGTCAAAAAGAACATAAAATAAAAAAAACAAACAAACCATTGGCATCAATAAAAAAAAAGTAAAGGAGATGCTGCATGTTTTGTCGTGCATAGAACGAGAGTAATGGTTGTCGTTACGGTTGCGTTTCTGGCTGAAAATCGCCACAGTTTTTCTCACAGGAGGCTGCAATGGTGCCTTTCTATTACTGTGATGGTTCATGAACACATCATCTGACATAAAATACCCATCTCCCTGACAAGATAAATCAAATCAAAATGTTTTCTTGCGACTAAAGCTACTGATTTGCTTGGTTTCTTCTTGGTCTTGAGCTGGAGATGCTTCAGAGGCAGTTGATCCTCCCTTAGAATCAGATTTCTTGGTTATTACGTCTCTTCCACGTTAGGCAATGGTATCGGAAACTGCACAATGGACAGAAGAAGACGAGGGTTTCTGTTTAAAAGCAGAGTAACAAATGACTCATATATGATGAGTTGATCATCTATATAGATGCTCTGTTTAACAGGAAAACAAGGTGGGTTTGGTTAGCGCAGCTATGATGGTACCATTCAAGCCTATTGTAACCGCTACCCTACGTAGCGTGAAGCCATCACCACTCTGGACATCTTTCTAATAAAAAGAGAGACTGATCAACACATCATTATCTAGAACCGATGGAGGATGTTGCATTTGCAGTACACTGTAGATAATTTATAGAAACATGAGGAGAATCCTTCTTGTGCAGGATAGAGAGATTCAGAACTTGCTTGTAGACCAGCTTCCCAAAACCAGTCCGAATTCCAAAGTTCATTTGTAGATCAATTGAGTTCTTTCAATGGAGATGGTGATTCTTATGCATTGATGGAATCCAGTTGTAAGATGCAACAATGACTAGTGCAGCAAAACGCAGAGACAGAAAACTGGTGTTGAGCTTAGACCATTTTTTCTTTGTGCATTATTATATGATGATGTGTGCATTATTATATGATGATGTGTGCATAATTATATGATGATGTGTGCATTATTATATGATGATGAGACCAAAACTACGCCACCAGAGTATCATTCAACTGAAAAAAAAAAACTTTTAAAATTAAATTGATCTCAAATTCGGAGTAATGTGTGAGAAATTTGGGAACCGAGCAAAACTCTCACTTTTTAAAAAACCTATTAGTTTCGAACTTTAAGAATGACAACAATCTTCGACACAAGAAAAAAGAAAGAAAGACAACAATAAAAAGAAGAAAACAAAATACAATGTAAAGAGACAAAATCATTTGGCATTATCACAAAGGAAAGGAGATGCTTGTTTAAAAGATCAGTGCATAGAACGAGAGTAATGGTTGTCGTTAGGGTTCCGTTTCTGGCTGAAAATCGCCATAGTTTTTCTCACAGGAGGCTGCAATGGTGCCTTTCTATCACTGTGATGGTTCATGAACACATCGTCTGATATGAAGAACTCATCCCCCTGAAAAGCAAAATAAGGATATAAACAAGTCTGAAGTTTCCTTTCAATCAAAGACTAGATAGATTTTGAGTGTCTATGTACTAACCGGTTTGCTTGCTTTCTTCTTGGTCTTGGGATGGAGATACTTTTGAGGAAGTTGATCTTCCCTTAGAACCAGATTCTTGGTGATTGCGTCTCTTCCACTTTTAGGCATTGGTATCGAAAACTACACAAAAGACAGAAGAATGACGATGGTTTTTGTTTATAAGCAAGAGTAACAAATGACTCATATATGATGAGTTGATCATCTACATAGATGCTCTGTTTAACAGCAAAACAACGTGGGTTTGGTTAGCGACTACTTACTTTGGTCCCTTTAATATTAATTCGTGGGTTACGCGCAGCTATGATTGTACCATTCGAGCCTATCGTAACCGCTACCCTACGTAGAGTGGAGCCATTACCGCACTTGGGACAGAAGATTCTTCCAGTTTCATGAGTTACTGTGTAGCAAGCATGGCATCTCAAGATCCACCTGAAGATCGAAACACAATTGTGTAAGGCATCCTTCTCAGCTAAAGAAAGATAGAGGAATGATGATGAAAGGAAGATCTGATTAATAAAGCGTACCTGTTTAGTTGGCGAATTTGCTTACCTCCAGGTGCAAGCAAACGCAAACCCATTTGAAGAATAACGTTTTGCATTGCAAAGTCACCGGTTATACAAGCTACGCTGGACTCTGATAAGGCTCTTAACGACCAACTCTGCTCGCTGCTACCATCATCTGCCATCGATGATGCCTCAAAGGTATCATCAGCCTCACTAGCAACATCGATGCCCTCAGCTTCGACTTCAATATCATCCTCACCATCGCTCAAACTTGTTTCAGCATTTGTCTCTTCAGGGCCTTGTTGATGAGCCTTGAATGAATCTTCCTCCAACCTCAAATCTTTAAGGACGGACGAAAGATCCTCATCATTCTTTCCGTTATCTTTAGCACACTTTTCATCAGCGTCTTTAGACAACATGTGATCAGTTGTGTCCTGAGTCAAGTTAGTAGCTTTGTCAGCTTCTAGATCTCGCTGAATTTCTTGCTCAGCCAAGGCACTATAATGTTCCCACTTGGCCTTTCTCCTAAGGAACTTTCTGTGAGTACTGCTACTAACCGCAGGTCTCCAGTCACCCGCATCTTCATCATCGTCGTCATATTCCCCCCGCGACGCATCTATTCCTTCCACTACCATCTTACCCTCAAGCTTCACCTCCGTTTTCTTGGGCGGGTATCGCTTCTGCTTCCTCTCGCCTTCTTGCTCATCCTCTTCAAGAGACACAACAGAACCAACCTCAGAACACTTGTCCGAAGGAAGGATATTCATGTTAAGGTCTTTAAGCGGAAGGATTTTGGAGTTGGAGTTCGTGTTCGAATTCTCGTCGGTCTCGTTTTCTAGTGCCTCCCACTCCTCCAAGTTAGCCACATTTGAGCCCCAACCAGGTAACTCTGCCTCAGGTAATCTCTTTACCCTAACAACTTGAACCGGAGGAGGAACATCTCTGAGATGTTTCGTCCCATGAACCTGCGCCTCAATCGTGTATGTCAACGCAATCAGCTTGCGATCTACATCAGAGAGGCTTTGAAAATCACCAGTCTCTTTAGCAAATTTAATAACTGCAGTAGAAACAAAAAAAAATCCCAATATCAGAGATTCAAAGATAATATCTGCCTTCATAACACAACATATAAAGCATAAAGCTTCTTCTTCATGACACAACATATAGCATAAAGCTTCTTCTTCATGACACAACATATAAAGCATAAAGCTTGTTCTTCATGACATAACATAAAGCTATAAGCTTCTACTTCATGACATACCACAAACACATAAAGCTTCTTCATGACATAACATACAAGCATAAGCTTCTACTTCATGACATTATAAACTTGTTCTTCATGACATAAAGCTATAAACTTGTTCTTCATGACATAAAGCTATAAACTTGTTCTTAATGACATAACATATAAGCATAAAGCTTCTTCTTCATGGCATAAAGCTATAAACTTGTTCTTCATGACATAAAGCTATAAGCTTCTACTTCATGACATAACATATAAGCATAAAGCTTCTTCTTCCTGGCATAAAGCTATAAACTTGGTTACGAACCTTTACTGAGAGATTCAGGAGAAGGTTCCATGGTTTCGATAGTGAAAGGGATGAAGTCGAGACGACGACGAGAAGTAGGGTCACGAATCTCGTTGAATACTTCAGGGATGGTTACGAATTTGTCGGCGAAGTTTGTTAAGCTCTGGCCTCCTTCGATGATGGCGTTGGCGTCAACAACCGCCACAGATATTCCCTTTGTGGATTTGCAGTCTCCGACCATACCGAGAATCTCCGCCGGAGCTTTGTCGGTGGTCGGTGGCTTTGGAGGAGCATCTTTCTTCACTATGGAACTCCACATCGAAGCTGGGGAGTTCGGGGATTCTTGGTTTGTGTTGGAAGTTTCGTTACTTGTGCGGCTTCAACGGAGACTGAGAGAGAAAGACACGAAGAAGAAGAAGAGAGGTAAAAAAAAAAAACTAGGGCTGCTCAAATACGTCGTCGTTTTGTTCATTTATTTTTAGTGGGCCTCATGCAGGCCCAAAGAAAATTGTAGTTTAAACTCACGATTATGTTTGGACTTTGGACTGATCGGTTATACTTGTGTCTTAAATACCAAAGACGAGTGAAAGTAATCGATATTGTGGTCCGATTTCATGTTCAGAGTTTATAGTTCAATATTCGTTTTGACGACTAGCCACGTGTCCTACCAGCGTGGATAAACCGTTATGCAAGGTAAGAGCGGTTCCTTGTTGATCGCAAAACTCTTGTACCAATGAGACAGTGAGATAGATAAAATCATAAAAAGGAGAGTGGGAGTGAGGAGGAAGGCTTACATAAATGCCAAAAAGGCTTACATTACATAGATGATTGTACCAAAACGTACCAAATTGTTGTACCAACGAATAAAACGGAAATAGATAGTTAACCGGATTACAACCCAAACTGGAATAAGATTGAAAATGAGATTGAAATGGTATAAGATACGGTACAATCTCTGTTCTTAGTTACATCTAAGATACGGTGGTTCTAGGTGGTTCCCATCTTCCGCTGCTTCTCAAAATTTTCTTTGGCTAAGAAAAAGGTTTTGTGAACCTCATCAAAGTGAGGCATTGTCGCCTCTCTCGTATTCTCAATCCATTCTTCAACTTTCTTATAAGGACTGAGCAATCTAAGACGATCTTTCTCATCCAAAAGCTGCAAAAGATGGCATACATTGTTTACAGTAAAAAAAATGCCAAAACCATAGCAAACGAAGCAACTTTTTACTCCAAGAAAATGTGTTTGTGTACCTGCAGCTGCGTAAGTTCACATACAAGGCTCACATCGGCTATAGATGGTTCCTTGCTTCCGAGTAAGAACTTGGCATTGTCCTTAAGCCAGAAAGTCTCTAGAGTGGACAGAGACTTCGTTAGTATATTCTCAGCTTCAGCAGCTGCTTTTGAATCCAGAGAACGGCCAACAAATGGGGCAAGAAAACTATTCATAACATATGCAGCTGAAATAGTAAACAAAACAAACCGTAAATAACTGTTTTATTATACATCGATATCGAATAGGAATAGTATATGTGTATTACATGCACCACGGCGTAAATTGGTGTGATGCCAATCCAAGACTGAGTGAGTCTTGGCTCTCTTGCTAAGATCTTTCGGGTACCTAAAAAGTAAACGAATGAACATAGTACGCAGTTAATATAATCACACTTTAGTATTCAAGAACATGTGTCAAAACAAAACACCACTTACCAATGATCAGCTACAATGGGAAATGCCGAGGCAAGATAAGTCAAGATGGCGTGACTGCAAGAAAAATGACCGGTTAAGATTTATAAACAAATTGTCAATATCCAAAAGAGAACGAATTTGTGTGTGTGTGTGTGTGTGTGTGTAACCTCTCGAAGAGCTTAAGACTGCCGTGAGTAATAGCTGGAACCTGCCCCAATGGGTTGATCTCTGAGAAAGAAAGCACAGTTTAGATAATGTCAGTCACGAGGATAAAAAAGAATCAACTTCACCTCAACATTGGTATTGCCAAGAACATGAGACATATTGATATGTATGAAGATTTTTTTGAGCCTTTCACTAAGTTTATAGCTGTACCACACACAGAACAAGATCTACTGAAAATAACCCTATACCAAAACTCAACTTACATGCACATTACTCATACTTCTGCAAGCAATAACAACTTTATCGATAACACTTTAAGTCACAAGATTCATTACGAACACTAAAAGTTGTTGATTATTTCACGAACCTTTAAATTCAGGAGCTATTTCCTGAGGCTTGGACAAGTTAATCAAAACCTCATCGAACTGGATTTCATTAACCCTTAAATAAAAGTAGAATCCAAACAAACAAACAAAAATATCAATGTATCAAGATTATCATAAAAAAAAAAGGCTGAATCTCCATATTTAACAACGAAATTACTTGCAAAATATGATGACAGCACGAGACGGCTGCGACAAACGATCTGCATACACTTCGAGCTTCGTCATCTTCTTCTTCTTCTTCTTCTTCTTCTTCTTCTTCTTCTTTCTTCTTGCTGTTTATACAATACATCTTCAAACTCCGTGTGTGAGATGGTATATATTGGGACCAAAATTCCGAATACATAAAACGTGTAGCTTAGTAGTCACCAAACACCCGACAAGATATTAGTTACCAGACACACGTGACTACCTTTTGTTGATGGTAAATTTGAACTAAAGTGTTTTAAACGTGGAGTTTGGAGATTTTCTATGATTGAGTGAAGCGTTTTTATTCAGTGATTACAAGTTTGGCAAAGTACTAAAGAATGGATTGGAACAGTGTTTAAAAAGTGATTATTGTTACATTCCTTTGTTTCGATTACAATGTAAATAATCGACATGGTTATTCCAGTGACCCCTTAAACCAGTTTTGCACAAACCTTCTCCAATAGAAGTCTCAAGTCTCTGTGCTTACTACATCTTAGATTGAATACCCGGTTTAGATACGGTTTTCCCCATCTTCCGCTGCTTCTCAACTTTGTCTTTGGCTCCGAAAAGGGTTTTATGAACCACATCGAAGTGAGGCAGTGTCGCCTTTCTCGTATTCTCAATCCATTCTTCAACTTTCTTATGAGGACCAAACAATCTGAGACGATCTTTCTCATCCAAAACCTGCAAAAGATCGTATAAATTGTTCGTTTACAATCAAATGCCAAAACATAGCAAAAGTAATCAAGTTCTTGCTCCAGAATGATTACTTTTTCGATTGGTATGTTTTGAAGAATGATAACTCAAGAAAATGTTAGTGTACCTGGAGCTGCATAAGCTCGCATACAAGGCTGAGATCAGCTATGGATGGTTGATTGCTTCCGAGCAAGAACTTGGCATTGTCCTTAAGCCAAAAAGTCTCTAGAGTGGACAGAGACTTCGTTAGTAGCTTCTCAGCTTCAGCAGCTGCTTTCAAATCCAGAGAACGGCCAAGAAATGGAGCTAGAACACTATTCATAACATATCCAGCTGAAATAAATATACCAAAACAACCATGAAGCTGCTTATTCTTCATTGACTCTATAACTCACTCAAACATCAAATATTAAATATGAATATTAATGTGTAATTCACCTGCACCAGGGCGTAAATTGGTGTGATGCCAATCCAAGACTGAGTGAATCATGGCTCTCTTGGAAAAATCATTCGGGTACCTAAAACGTGAAACGAAGTAAAAAAAATGATCACACTACTTGGTATTCAAGAACATGTGTGTAAAACAAAACACCACTAACCAATGATCAACTACACTTGGGAATGCCGAGGCAAGATAAATCAAGATAGCGTGACTGCAAAAAGAATTAACGGTTGAGTAAAAAATTCATAAACAATAGTCAATATCCAATAGAGAAACGAATTTTGTTTTTTTTTTTTTGGTGTAAACCTCTCAAAGAGCTTAAGTCTGCCGTCAACAATAGTTGGAACCTTCCCCAATGGATTAATCTCTGAGAGAAAAAAAAAAAACAAAAAACACAGAATTTTAGATAAAGTCTCATTATTTCTTACAGAACGACAAAATCAAGACAAGTACTTCCTCAGAGATTCATGTTCTTGTCGGAAAAACTAAACATTTGTCGAATTTTTTTTTTTTTTTTACGAACCTTTGAATTCAGGGGTTAATTGCTGACGCTTGGCCAATATAATCAAAACCTCATCGAATTGGATTCCATTAACCCTTTTAAAAAAAATTAGAATCCAAATAAATAAATAAATTATTATGAATATACATATATAAGATTAAAGAAAGGAAAAGGAAATTACTTGCAGAATATGATTACTGCACGAGACGGTTGTGACATACGATCTGCATACACTTTGAGCTCCATCTTTTTGTTCTTCTTGTGATCTGTGGATCAGAATGTTTCAGAACACTGAACGAGTGAACGGTGATAATCTGGGAAAACAGAGTTTTCACACGATGAAAATTTGCTTGCTGTTTCTGCTTTACATTTTAAGACTCCGTGCCGTTTCTTTGTACAAAAAACGGCAAACTGTATCTTACGGGATAAACACGAAGGAGCGTATCTACCTACTTTATTGTTCAGCGTACCTAACAAAAATACATAGAATTTTTTTTTTCCATATAGAACTATGTACTGACTAATATAGAATTAAATATGTGTTGACCAAAAAAAAATTGAATTAAATCTGTAAATAATCATTAGTTGGCTGGAAAACTACAGATAAATAAAACACTATAGTTATATTTATTCTAAGAAACTATAGATGTACATACAGTACATCAATTTATACATAGGAATTTTTTTTAAAAAAATGTGGAAATTCCAGATATTATGTTCAAATTTGGAGTCAAATCTTCCAAAATTTTGACTTGAAGATTAACATTTTGTATCAAAAGAATTATGAACGTAGAATACAAGAAAATCAATCACTTGTATTACCACTAGATCAGTAACACTTTAGTAACATAAAAATTAGACAAAGAACAATTGAAATGTGGACTGGAATACATGAACATCAGTAGATAAAACCATTAGGATATAAGTCAAGAATATAAGAGTTAAGACCACAAGTTCATCACCCTAGTGCATAGTTTATCCATGTTTTGCTGTCCAATTATAAATTATATATTGACAAAGAAATACTATACTTTATATTAGACAGTCTTTTCTTTTAATGTTGTGCTACTAAAACATTTGATCAGGCTCCTACATCTAAGAAAAAAAACAGTCAAGACTTAATTAGAGTCTTATCTTTTAAAAATACATATAAACTCATCACAAATATTTTTTTTGTAATTTGCCATCATCATTATCAATAAACAAATGAAATTGGTAATCACATGGCTATGCTGAGAGCAAATATAACAAAAATCTATACTAACTTTTCCAGTTTCTGAAGTAAATTATCAAAAGTAATATCAAACACATCTCGAAACCTTTCAAATTTAGCATTAGAATCTCCATAGACCAAACCAGACAAAAGCTGATGAATAATGTAACTTCTCATATCCTCTCTTTCTCTTAGAGTCTTTGCCATTAATTTCTTAACCACATTTACTCTCTTTCCCTTCACATCTTCTTGGTATATACACTGAGTATCTCTTATAATATGCAGTGTACGGGTCAAAGATCACCGGAATGCAACCGGAGATTAGTGAATCGAGAACTGATTTCCTCGTTGGACTATCTCCTGACGGTTGCAGACAGAACTCAGAGTCTTGAAAAAGCTTTATGACATTCTCAGGCTTGTCACAACTTCCACTGGAACAGTTTAGGAACCGCCATTGATTGGAAAACGATGTGCATTGTTCGATTAGCGTTGTGCGGATGCTATTAGGGTCACCGGGTCTTGCACCCCCCGGCGAAACTAATTAGATTCCGGCGAGGTTTGATCGTCATTTTCATCTGCCAGCTGGCGATATCATAGTCCGTTTTAGGATGGAAATAGGTCGGATGCGGGATTGCGATGTCGTTGACTTCCCATGGATGTCTTTCAATGAGAAGCTTTGTAGGGTTTTGCATTTCTTGCAAGTCAAGGAACCTTGAGCCCCAGGGAAGCTTACTTCTTCTAAAATCCCAAGATATCTTTCCGAGGACGAAGACATGATCTTTCCCGGCGTTTCTCTTCCATGATTCCTTCGATCCAAGCCATTTCAAAACTTCAATCCCCAATCGGTCCTTCACATCATCAGAGACATTCTTGAAATGGCATCTCAAAACATCAAAACCGCCATTAAAAGGGACATAAAAAACCTTAGCTTGGCTTTCTTTGTAAACCCTACAAGGATGCTTCAAAACCCTAGAATGTAAGATCGGTTCAAGTGCATACTGATGTGTCCTAAACCAACCTTGACCAAGATTTTCTATTGCTTCTCCAAAACCTTCACTCTTGAAAAACTTACACATGTTAGTCCAAGGGACCATATCGATGCAATCTACCAGCAAATCTCTGTTGAACTTAGACGGCAGATCATAAACGTAAACTCCTTTTCCTTCACAAGATCTAGAACTTTTCCTTTCCTTCCCGGTTGATCGCCAAGATCTTTGTACCTGAAGATACTTAATCACTGCCTTTAACGCGTATCCCTCTCCTTCACTCTTAGGTTTGATGTAACTGTCTTGTTCTTCCTCATAGTCATTCTTGGATTTATGATCAACAACAGAAATAACACTCATAAACCGCCTTGTACCTTCACCGGAAACTCTATCTCCGGCAATCCCTCCGGCTAAAGTATTATTCTTTTGGGAATCCGTTTTTCCATCTTTGTTGAAAACAACACTCGGATCGCTGAGTTTCCTCGAGGAGATGATAATGGTCGAAGATAACCAAAGATACAGAACAAAGAAAAAAGATATCGTGAGAGGAATTCGATAGAGAATGGATTTGCTGAAGATAGAACAAAGACTGTTACAGAAAATCCAGGTCTCTTCTGTCTTGTTGGGCATTGTTGGCGTTCTCTTTGAAACCAAGATAGCCATTTCTACTCTCTTTGTATTTGCTTCACTAACGATTTTCTAGAATTTCTGGTTTGGGAATTTTCAAAAATAATTATAATCTTTTTCCTTTTTTCTTTAGGGTACATCTACATAACTAGCTAGTATTTACTTATTTTATATTTTTTTGATCAAATATAGATTTATTATTAAAAATAGATATCTTTCTTAATAAAGCCAAGCATGAAAATTTTACTATTCAATTACTCATTCTATTCTAACATGTGGAAAGATTTAAAATGTCAAATTTTAACTTTTATATGTGGATACTTAAGTATATATGTACAATGATTTTTGAAAGAAGTTAACAAGAAATAAAATGGATATCCAGTCAAATGATTTTTTGTAATGTTTTATCATCAGTATAGTATATTTCAGTAATGGAATATAAAAAAATCAGTGAGTAGGAAATCTTTTTTTTTTGTTCAAAAAGTAGGAAATCAAAGTCAGAATAATCTAGTGAAGTAAATTGAAATCCACCCCAGATATGAAAGAAAATAAAATAAAAATAAATAAAAAAGACTACGTACTATAGTTATTTTTATTTTTGGATTAACTCACTTATTTGTTTTATAAATTCTTCAAAATTTACTCAAATATTAAGATCTCTGAAGTTTATTCAAATTTCGTAAAAGTAATTAGAATGTACTAAAATAAATCAATTTGTTGATCCAATTCTAACTACGTTGATGAAAAGAAGAAAATAATTGAAGACCAAAACTTATTATTTAAATGATCCATGAACAATATTAAAAATGTGGAAAAAATAAATACAATATTAATTCATCCCACATATTGCGTGGTGATGTATATATAAAGCCCATTTCCATGCAATTAGTATATTATATATGATATTTAAGAGAAATTGAGATGATTTGATTTTTAATGAATTTTTAAGAGATTTTGGGTGAATTAAAAAATTTGTCATGATTGTTAATAAACCACTATAGAATTCCATCTAAAACCATGGGATATAGAGTTTTATTTTTTTAACAAAGAGATCTCACCAAATCACCTTAGAATTACTACAAACCTCCTAAAATCCACTACTCATAGTATTTCCAATAACACTGAATTTTAAAACAAATTTTATAAAATATTTTAAAATTACAAGTTCAATAACACTGGATTTTAAAACATCTTTTAAAATTCATGTTTAAATAACAATGGATTTAACATTTTAATACATATCAC
Organism: Sisymbrium altissimum; assembly: GCA_900406495.1. Classification (NCBI taxonomy): domain Eukaryota; kingdom Viridiplantae; phylum Streptophyta; class Magnoliopsida; order Brassicales; family Brassicaceae; genus Sisymbrium; species Sisymbrium altissimum. Next base: position 3,559 of record OVBI01002378.1, on the reverse strand, counting down.
TCAAAACTTTCCAAATAATCAATTGGATACACCCTCAAATGTTGTTTGTTCCTGCTATACATGACTATTCTTTTTTTGATGTGACTACTAACTAGTACTTAATTTAATCAAATTAAAGAACAGTAAATAATTAAAATGATGATCAACAATTCAACAACGCTTATATATTCTATTCAAACTATATACCATACAAATATTTATTCCGATTTGTTGATTTTTTCAAGTAAACTATCAAAAGTAATATCAAAAGCATCTCGAAACTTCTCAAACGTTGCATTAGGATCTCTATACACCAAACCAGGCAAAAGCTGATGAATAACGTAACTTCTCATATCATCTTTCTCCTTTAGAGTAATTGCCTTCAATATATCCACCACATTTACTCTCTTTTCCTTCACATCCTCTTCGCTTATATAAACTGAGTATCTACGATGATCTTCCGGAAGATGCCACGCGTACTGATAATAAGCTGTGTACGGATTAAAGATCACTGGAATGCAACCGACGATTAGTGAATCGAATACTGATCTCCTTGTTGCGCTATCTCCCGGTGGCTGAAGACAAAACTCTGAGTCTTGGAACAAATTAATGACATTCTTCGGATTCTTGCAGCCTCCGTTTGCACAATCCAAGAACCGGCATTGGTCGGAAGATATGCATTGCTCGATAAGCGTTGACCGGATGCTATCAGGGTTATCCGGTCTAGCAGCTCCGGCGAAGGTTACTAGTCTTGGGCGAGGTTTACTCATCATCTTAATCTGCCATCTGGCGATGTCGTCATCTGTTTGCGGATGGAAATAAGTCGGGTGAGGAATGGCGATGTCGTTTACCTGCCATGGTTGTCTTTCGATGAGAAGCTTGGTTGGGTTTTGCATTTCTTGTAACTCAAGGAACCTTGAGCCCCAGGGAACCTCATCTCTCCTGAAATCCCATGTAATCTTTCCTAAGACGAACACATGATCTCTCCCCGCGTTTCTCCTCCAAGATTCCTTACGTTCAAGCCATTTTAAAACCTCAATCCCCAATTGGTCCTTCACACCATCAGAAACATTCCTATAGTGCCATCTCAACACATTGAAACCGCCATAGTAAGGGACATAAAAGAGCTTAGCTTGGGTCTCATTGTAAACCCTACAAGGATGCTTCAAAACCCTAGAATGTAAGATCGGCTCAAGAGAATACATATGTGTTCGAAACCAACCTTGACCAAGATTAACAATAGCTTCTCCGAAGCCTTCATTCTTGAAGTAACTACACAAGTCAACCTCTGGAAGTATATCGTCGCATCTTGCCAACAAATCTTTGTTGAATTTCGTTGGTAAACCATAAACATAAATGCCTTTACCTTCACACGAGCGCAGTTTATCAACGCTGTTGTTTCCCGGAGATAGCCATGATCTCTGTAGGTAAAGATACTTGATCACTGCCCTTAAGGCATATCCCTCTCCTTCAGTCTTAGGTTTGATGTATTTGTTGTATTCTTCCTCGGCTTTTAGGTCAATGAGTGAACTAAGATCAACCTTGTTCTTGGGTTTGGTTTCTTGGTCAAGAACTGAATCAACATTATTGGGTTTGTCTTCTTGTACAAGAGCATCATACTCCTTTGTATCTTCACTTCGAAGAATCTTGGTGGGATCTTCGGGAACTCTCCTATCTCCGGCTAAAGTACCGTTCTTATAGAGACCAGAATCAAGACTCTTGGGTTTGCGTTCTTGTTCAAGAGCATCGGTATCTTTACTACGGTTCTTGGTGGGATCATCGGAATCTCTAGCTCTAGCGGTCTCTCCGGCAAAAGTAACATCTTCAAAGTTTTCATTTTGACTCTTGTTCTGATCACCTGAAGCCTTATCTCCGGGGAGCGCTCCCGTGAAAGTGTCATTCTTTTCAGGGTCAATTTCTCCATCTTTACCGAGAAAAGCACTTTTAGTAGTGAGGTTGATCGGCATTTGAAAAACAGGTTTAGAACCAGCCGTGAGACAGTAAGGATCGTTGAGCTTCCGAGAGAAAACACAGATATGGAGGACATTGTCTGAGATTAAGGTGGTGAAAGATAACCACAGGTAGATAAGAAAGAAGAAGAGAAGTGTGACAAGTGTTATGTAGAAAAGAGATCTGAAGAAGATAGAACAAAGATTGTCACAGAAGAAAATACGAGGATACTCTGTCTTCTTTGAAGATCTTGCCGTTCTCTTTGAGACCGATACTACCATTTTTCTGTCTCGGTCCTAATTTTCTCCTGTTTAGATTTGTTATAAATCTCTCTGTTTTCTGATTGGATATATGCACGCTATGTTTATATAACGGGTGATTTACGAAACAAACAATCTTGCATGTTTTCTTTTAAACTATTTTACCAACTTTAGTATATGAATGAATAGATAAATTACATCATTGAACTTAAAACACATCTCAAGTTTAGTAATGTGAAAGTGGTATTTTTCTTTTATATTAAAGGAACGTATTTAACATTTAGACCCAGAAAAAAAAAAATTAAAGGAACGTTGTTCTTTTTCATAGATACCACAAATATTTCAAATGTTTTCACAAAATTTAATTGAAAGTTTTATAAACCAGGTGTCTAAGACATTCTAAAAACAGTTAAGGTACTGTTTATTTGCCAACAAGTATAGGATTTGATTCGTTTTATTTATTTTGAGTTATGAATTTAATTCATAAATAACTCAAAATGATATAATTGTGAATTAATTTTAGTCTTTTTATTTATTTAGATAATATTAATTAATAATTGATTATCTAACGGCTTGATTGGTTTACCCGCTACCATCCGCAAACGCAGTTTTTGCGGATGATAGCAGTTATCAGCGTTTGACAACAATTATAGAAAACACATTTTACCGCTTTATATCGTTCCAAATCGCTTAAATTCAAAAGGTGTTTTCCGCTAGCGTTTGCGGTTAGGAGCGGTTGCGGATGGGTAATAAAATATAAAAAAATAAAAAAATAAAGTTTAAAAATAATAACAATTAATTTAAAATAATATAAAATAAGTCAGTTAATAAAAAAAATAGTAAATTAAAAATTTTAAAATTAACTATTAAAATTATGAAATATATGAATAAATTTGATATTTTCTATTGATTATTCACTAAACACTTATCATAATTTTATATTAATAAAATTTTAAAATTAATTTTTTTAATAATTAATTTTATTATAATAATATATATTTTGATATTTTATATAGTTATATAATATGGTTATATTGTTAATTTTTTATTTAACCGTTGTTGCATCCGCTAATCAACCAGTCATAATTCTCCTGCAAACGCATCAGTTTTTAACCGATGTACCAGTCGTATTAATCGCTGAATAACGCTTAAAACCGCAACTGTCAATTTCTACAAATTCCCGCAACTGTCCATTTCTACAAATTCCCGCAACTGTCCATTTCTACAAACTCCCGGAACCACAACCGCAACCGCACCCGCTGCAGTTAAACCAGTCAAGTCCTAATCCTCTATTATGTTTACCAAACCATTTTCTTAGAACTAGGTTTTTAACCCGCGCTACGCGCGGGTCTACACTAATATTTTTGTTT
>OVBI01002377.1:0-20803 GCA_900406495.1 Sisymbrium altissimum | reverse complement strand
TCTTATACATTAAATCAATTAAATTCGTTTTGTGAGTTTTTAGCACCCACAGGAGTCTCCCTAGTTATTTTTGTGTTTTGGTTTTCTGGTTTTTGATAATTTTGATGTAATAACCTTTACACTTTTCTTTGATATGTCTAGTTTTAAATCTTGTTCGATTTCCTAATAAAAATGATTTTTTTCTATGATCCGTGTTTATTTATACGCTAGGAGCGTTTTATCTTTATATATTGGTTAGAATGTTTTTTATGTTTTTTCTAGACATCCTAATCTTTGTACTAGTAAACCGAAGAAGGTGTTATCTCTGGGTTTAACTTGTGTTATCTGACTAGTATGCCGTAAAGCAATTTACTAGGTTTTGAAAGATTATGTCTGTCTTAGGGTCGGTGATGCGAACTGTTAGTAAACGCTGAACATGTTTATCATTTTACACCGAGCTGGTTTGGCATTATGTTCGCGAGATGTGGTACGACCAGCGTACCTAGGATGGTGTTTACTAGGTTTCAAGAGTTTATTTTGCAGATTACGTTTTCCTGAAGGTAACCCAAACAGAATATCATTCAAACACTTCTTGCATTTCCAATCAAGTCATGTCTTTTAGATATTTATCCGGAAACTTATATAGCACGCTAATTTATCTATTTATGGATGTTCAAGGAACCATGGTTGTTGATAGTTCGTCTTTTTGTGATCAGCAACATATGTTTTTTGAAAATTTAAAAAATTGTTATAATTTTTGATAATATACATGTATACGTATCCACTCCCCCTTTTTTTTTAATAAAGGAAGTGGTTAAGCTCATCAGAAGATAAGTTGGTTACGTACCCTCGGAAAAAGGGATAAAGCCAGTCGTAGTTCATTCTACAATAGTACAAAAAAAACCAGTGATAATACTCCTTTAGGTGCATCGCGTTCCACAACCTTGGTCTGGTGTTTTCTTCTCTATTTTCGAGTTTGTATGCTCATGCGCAAACCAAATTTGTCACCTTGTACGGTCATTTCCATCTGACTCTTAGTTTTTCCGCATTTGGTTCTGCCGTTTCTGGAAAACATTCTGGAGGAAAAGGTCTCCTTCATGGAACTTCCTATTGCGAGTATTGGAGTTGTAGTACTTGGCTGCTGCTTACTGATAATTCTGGATGCTGACAAGTGCTTGGTCTCACTTTTTATTGACTAAATCCAACTCATCGAGGAGCATCAGGTGGTTTAGGCCTTCCTATTCGGGGAATATTCTATGCCTTACTCCGGGAAATTCTACTTCTGATGGAATGATGCATTCGACACCGTAGACGAATGCAAATCGTGTTTCGCTAGTAGCTCTTTTTCGAGTTGTCTGATGAGACCTTAAGACCCTTTCAAGTTCTTCCGCCCACCGGCCTTTCTTCTGTCCAAGTATTTTCTTCAATATGTCGAGGATAATCTTGTTAACTACTTCTATTTGACAATTTTCGGATATTTTGGGGTTAACATAATCAATCAGATTTTCCACTTCTTTCAGAATCGTTGGAACCGATTCGAGATGAACTGAGATATGTTGTCCATCACAACTTGGTACGGGACTCCGTGGCAGCAGATTATGTTTTTCTAGATAAAGTGTTCCACCCTTAGCGTCCTTGATGTCTACGTAAGATTCATCTTCGACCCACTTCGAGAAGTAATCTGTCAAGACGAGAAAATACTATTTCTATTTCGACTTGTGCATGGATCCTACGATATCCATTGACCACTTCATAGATGGATAAGACGCAGAGATAGACGAAAGAGCTTCCGCAGGCTGGTGGATCATTGGCACATGTCTCTGATATCTCTCATATTTAAGGGAGAATTTCTCGCAGTATTTCACCATGGTCGGCCAGTAGAATCCGTGGCATTTGATCTTGATCTCAAGGGCCCTTCCTCCAGAATGGTTCCCGCAGGATCCACTCTGAACTTCTTCCATGACTCGCTTTACTTCGGTTCCTTCTACGCCTATCATTAATGGTTCGAAACCAGCTGAGAATTACAATACGCTTGAAGATTTTGGATTTTTGAGACCTAGGATAAGCCTTACCCTATGGGAAGTTGGCGAGCACCCTTGTTTCCATAAAAAGAGTTGTGCTCACCTGAAATTTCCTAGGAGAAGTTGGCAAACTCATTTTATCCTCTAAAGAGTTTCAAGCTTGTTTACACACTCCCGGAGGAAGTTGGAGAACTAACATAGAGTTTTTTGGGTCTTTTGTGTAAATCATTAGACTTCGCGGGTCATCAATCTTTGGTTTGCAGGACCAGAAATTGTTAAGCACACCAACGAGAACTTCACATTTATACCAAATTACCTAAATAGAACAAGATTGGAAGAACATCATCCAAATAAGATTTGGAGTGCAAGCTTTGTTCCAAAAAAAAAGTCTCTCACTCATCTGCCCCCCTTCTTCTTTAGCATGAGTTACTGTTTCCCAAGAGACCTTAGCCAAATGAGAGCCTTCAGTTGTTCCTTTCCATAGGTAAGCTCCACATAAAGAGTTGATTTTAAATCAATAATTGGTTTAGTTAGTTTAATAATCAGTTTAATTTAATTAATTTAGATTGGTTTAGAAATTTGGGTCGGTTTAGATCCGGTTTGGGTAACCGGGTCATATCGGGTTGAGTTTGGTTTAAGTCCGGTTTGATTGGTTTGATCGGTTTGACTGTTGGCCACTGACTTATACCAGTAGACTTTGACTGTGACCTATTGATTGAATATCTGTTTTTAATCATTTGAAGGCTGTTCTCACTCATTTTTTGTGCTAATTTTAGGTTTAGCATCAGTTTAAGCATCCGGAGTTCCACAGTTGTGGTTATCCTCCGATTTGCTAAGGCGAGAGTTATTCTGCAAAATTTCGTACTTTTGCCTAGAACGTTTTATATGGAATTTAGTACTAAATGTGATATATTTTCTCTGATTGAGTCTAGAAAATTTTGTTTGTAAATTGGACTTACAAATATAGATGATTCAATCCAATTGGTTGTGTATATTAAATCTGATAACTATTGTTATATATATATTTATAACGCCCCTACCAGTGAGCCCCCATGTCCTCTCACTAGGCCCATGGGCCGGTCCACTCCTATCCGACGGTCGGTGCGTTAACCAGGAGGTTCATAAGTTATGATATACTATCCCTACAATCACCACATGACCGTTCTCCGTGTTTTGGTCTCACTCACACGGTACCGCGAATGACTTCCCGGTAGGTCACCCATCCTTTGACTACTGCAGCTCAAGCACGATTAACTCTGGAATTCTCTCTGGATGGACAACCGAAAAGGTAAATGCACTTTGGTGACATAGGTAGCCAAATCAATTCTTTTAACCTAAGTGCACTTTGGTCACTTATTCGTTACATAAGGCTACATGTTTGCTGTTTGGGTGTTTTAATTGTCGTACTTACTTATATTTAGTATTTGTTCCGTGTGTAAGTTGTATCACCGAAACTGCTTAATTTGCGTTTATAGTATTTTTACCATACTGAATGTTTCTCCTATTATTCACCCTTTTTTTTTTTTTGAAGTTTGACGAGTATATAAATATTTGATGGATATGATAATTTGAAAATCTTTAAAATGTTTTCCAGATTTTGGTTTAAACTTTTTTTTATTATTTTTATTTTGGTTGTTGTATTTTATTTGAGTTATTGTTTATTAATTTATAAAGTGTCAATTTATTAATTGTAGTTATTTGAGAATAAAATCAGACTTGGTGGCATAATGTTTTCAGATGAAGATGAAATGGATGTTATAGAAAGTTTCCTTTCTCTTTCTTTAATGTCATTATTTTTTAATGTTTTTTTTTAATATGAATGGTAATGACAACAAAACACAGAACGTGGTGTTTATTTTGTTCGGCAATATGATAAATTAAAAAACTCAGAAAAACATTACAGCATATATGGTTTCAAGCTAATAAACCAGATTATACAGTTGAAGTCCAAAAGTTAACCCAACAAATTGTCTTTTAATTTTGGTTAACATATAAATACATTAGTACATATTTAGATAATAATATACCACTGTAATGAATAAATAATTTCATACTAAATTAATATAAATACATAATAAACAATAAAATATCACATAACAAAAATATAAAACACTAAATTTTAATAATAAATATGGTTCACTTAAAACTGAACACATAACTTTTTATTTCATATTTATAAAATACATTTAATCAATATAGAATTCAAATAAAGATTTATTATTTGAAACGAAATTTATTTAAAAATATATAAATATTATTAAAAAGATCAAATACTCTTACACTTAGCACGGATTAGAATGTAGTTTACTTTATATTAGACAATATTCAGATTTTTTTTTTGGTACGCATGTTAAACTGCACAAATGCAAGATCGTGCACATGATCCTCCTTTCGGATGGTTTGATTCGATGCATTTTTTGTTGCACAATGCCATTTCTCCACATGGACCGATCGGGATGGTCTCTGTGCACAATTGTCTCTTTATTATATTTATATCTGCCGTCAAAAGTTCTTTTGCCGTAGGAAACAAATCCTTGCTTGCAAGACCTTGAGTAATTGAAAAATTGAAACACAACGTTAGAGTTAGTATGTTAGATAATAATATAATAAAGGGGGTAGTTGTAGATTTGTTGGTACAGTAGATTTAAGAGATGTACGATATCAGTAGGGATATACATTTTGTAACTTTAAAATTGTTGTAATTTTAATTACAAAACTAAAGAAGGATAAGTTGAAAACATTAGGAAATGACAGAACTGAAAGATATAAATGGTTTATGCTCAAAAATAAAATTACATTTTTGTATACTTTAAAGAATATAAATCTAAAACTTTATAATCGTTTTGAGGCAGCTTATATATATCAAAGATCTCTGAAAACATTTTAGGATTTGGAAATATTTTCTTTTGTAAATCCAACATAATTCAATAGTAACATGTTGCAAAGAAAATGAAGATAGAAATTACCGGGAACAAAAGCAAGAATAATACATAGGAATATAAGAAAGACACATTTGTGCATAGAGATCATTTTTTAATATTTAGCAACGGTTTGATATAAATATTCTCTTTTTTTGTGATGTTATTATCTCCTCATGGTTTTATATATTCTATATCCCATGCAAATACATTATACATGCATATTATCTTTGATTGAATCTGTTTAATGATATTGATATAAATATATAATAATATATGTGTATATCTTACCATTATCAACACAAACAAATTATTTCAATTTTTTAAATAGTATCTTATCTAATAAAATAATATTTTCTCAAATAATCACTGATATATTATTCTATAACCTCCAAAATTTTATATATTTTGTCCTTATTTTGTCTCTAATTTATTTATTTTTAATTTTTGTTAATTTAAAAGTTTATATTTACTGTGTTTTTATTTTTATTTTAGTTTTTGTATTTATTTAATATTTTTATAGTTTTTAATATATCAAAATTAAATTATAGTAAAACTGGCCTAATAAAAAAATGCAACTGCTGATCAATCAATCAATTTTAAATGAAAGTTTTAACATATATAACAAGTTTAGAAATAGAGAAAATGAACAACATATTCTCACCATACTATATTTACAATTCTATACTTTTTGTTTGAAAGTAGATTTTCTATTTAAAATAGAAATAAATAAAATATTACAAGTCATAAGGTTTTAAAGTTTTATAGGTTGAATCCCAGTTAAAAAATAAATAAAAACGTAAATATAAATTACCGTAGAATTAAAAAAGTTAAGGGATGAAATCCAATTTTAAAGCGATAATTGAAAACCCAGAATAAAGATGTCTGCAATGTTGGAAACTCAACAATCACGGTGGAAGAATCAGAGAAGCACACCAAAGTTGAATCATTTCAGAGGCCATCCTAGGATTTGAGTCTCTGAAGCTCTGGCACCAAGTTCATACTTATACGTCAACCTGCTTAAGGATGGCATCGGCCGATGAGAAGATTCCTTTCAATGGAGACGATTGTTTCTTTCTGTCCATAGGTAGTAAATTGTTGCTTGCTATGCCAGGAACCAATTATTTGCTGAAGATCAGAGATGGATGAATTCCATGAATTGAGGAAGTGAATTGGCAAGGAACACGAACACGCTTCCATATTGCCCAACTAAAGCTACACAGAAATAATAGGTGCTCTCTAGATTCAAGGGATCCAGCACATAGTAAACAGGCGACGTCTGTTTGTAGTCCCAAATTGAACATCATATCCCTTTTAGGGCATCAATTCATTATAAATAAAAATATAAGAAATTTTTGTTTAGAAATATATCTTTTAAGTAAGACTATTGAATTCATCCGACCATTGGCCTATAAGTTTTGAGAAGATTGCATATTTCTCTAGCTGAATACCAATCAGAAACTTGTCAATGTGCGCCCATTCATATCTGTCTTCCTTTTCAGTGAAAGGCATTGTTGAGATGAAGACCTGTAGGTGACAGAGCTCATCTAATCTTAGCATGAGGCAAATTCCATATGTCACCAACATGAAGGTTGTCAAGCATTGCTGTCAAAGATATGCCATGTCTTGAGGAAGCCATCATGGCAATATATGAAAGAAACTCTCCAAATGGCAACCAATTATCTGACCAGAACCGACAAGATTTACCATTTTCAACCTTTACCTTGATCCAGTTATAAGCCAAGTTCCGCATTTTTAACAGTTTATTTGCTAACCATGAGTACTTCCTCTTTGGTTTGCAGGTCCAGAAGTTGTTAAGTATACCATCGAAAACTTCACATTTGTACCAAGTTACCCAAATGGAACTAGATTGGAAGAACATCATGCAAATAAGTTTCAAAATGCAATTGGTTCCAAAAGAAAAAGGTCTCTCACTACTAGGCCCCTTTCCATGAGTAAGTCGTCTACGAAGCAGAAGTCAGTAAGCTTTGAGTTCTGCATTTGTGATGATAGACGAGTTATTGGATACCTCTTGGAGAGATTGGTTTATTAAATTTGAAGAAAAGACAAACAAGATTGTTTTGGGAGATTACCGGTCTATTGAAGCTCAATGTGTTAGTACTATATGTCTTAATACCCATGTAGGCAGTATCAAGATGCTTAAGAATGTTCGGTATGTTCCAAACTTGAAAAGGAATCTCATATCTACAAGCACAATGGATCAGCTCGGGTTTACGCACTCTAGTGGAGGAGGTAAAGTAAGGTTTCACAAAATAATAAGGTAGATCTTCAAGGAACCATGAAGAGAGGTCTCTACATTCTAGATGGGGAAACTGTCAATGAAAAAGTGAATCAGCTTGAGTGTTCAAAGTCCAGGGTCTCGATATGGCATAGTAGATTAGGTCATATGGGTTACAAGAACATGCAGGTTCTCGTTCAGAATGGAGTCCTTAAGAAGAAAGATATGGGGTCAAATGTTTTTTACAAGCACTGTGTGATGGGAAAATCTAAACGGGTTAGTTTTTTCACTGGGTTTATCCCTATACTTCCTAATCGTGTCATGTCAAATTTTCGAGTAAAAAAGCTTTTTGGTACCTTCTTTCTAACGCCAAATTATGGAAATTGGAATTTACACAACGTAATTTAGGAAAGTAAATTGATAATTAGGTTACAAAAGTTCTGAATAGAGAAACTCGAAAAAAGGATTGAAAGTAGAATTTTATTGGATAAAAGAATTTCTGCACAAATAAAATAAGCGAAAAAGAAAAGTTTAGAATGCTTAAATCTCTAAGTGCAAAAATAGGAGAACTGAGAATTTTTTGCTCGAAAACTATACATCAATATCTTTATATACTTGACAATTTTAGGCCTTAATTAGTCTAATTCCCGATGCGTGAGCTTATCTCTTCGCCTTTTCCCACGGATTTTGAGGAATATTCGAGAATCTTTGGCGAATCGGCCCAGCCCGCAATAATCTCCCTTGTTAGTTTGGCCCAATTTCATCCTTCTCTTCGGTTCGATAACTTCTTCAGTTTTGATGCTTCGGTTTGCTTTAAGCTAACACCTTATGGGAAGACGTCTAAACCGGCTCTGCGTCAAAAAAGATGCTACTTGCTGCTGCTCGACCGGCTCGGCACATCAAGAGGACAACAATTTTGGCTTAGCCGGTCGCACACATGCTGCATACTATCCGGCTCCACATCGTTCTCCTCCTACGTACCGTCCGGGTCGTCCCGCGTACCGTCTGTCTCGTCCCACGTACCGTCCGGCTCGTCTCGCATACCGCCCGGCTTGGCATCGTTTTTGTCACGAGTACTGTCCGACCCGCGTACTGTCCGGCTCCACATCGTCCTCATCCCACGTACCGTACGGCTCCGCATCGTACTCACCTCGCATACTGTCCGCTCGTCTCACTTACAATCCGCTCTACATCGTCCTCATCCCGCGTACCATCTGGCTCGACATCAAAGAAGGCCACTCCGAACGGCTGAGCCGATCAGCTCGGCGCTCGGAGGCAAAATTTGTTTCATTTATTTCTATACTAAAAATGACTAATTGAATTCTCTATTTCAATATAATTGGATGCATTTTATAAATTCAGAGTGAGAACTCAATGTTATAGTTAAACCAAGATTTTTCTTTAGTATAATTTTTCTTTTTGGTTTGTATCTTTTATACTATAAAATAGAAATCACTTGATTATTCTTTATTTTAGATGTGTCATTTTCAAAAACAAAAATAAATCTTTTATATTTTTTTATTTTCAAGAACTAAAACAATTTTAAAAAAATTTCATTTTTTCCCTTTTATTTCATTTTTCGTAACTTTCTCATTTGTATCTTCACCATTTTAATTTTAAAATATCTTGAAATACTTAATTGTACTTAATAAAATATTTTATACAATAAAAAATTATTATTTTATATTTTTAACATTTTATATTAAAATAAATAAAATACCTTGTAGNGTTTGGGGGGGGGGGGGGGGGGAGTAATACTAGTTTGGGTATAAATGTCAGAAATTTACATTACGAATAATCGGAATCGGATATATTTCCATCACTCGAACCGACCTTGGTAGGAGTAATTAAAGTTGGTTTAAGCGAACCGGTCTGGGTTTGCTTCAGAAAAGGAAACACTGTAAGTTAATTAATTTACTAATTAGCATTTAGCGGCGGATTCGCTTCAAAAATGGAAATATTTTGATTGGGGAAACAACCAAGGAAATATTCCAAGTTTAATTAATTTAATATCGAATTACTAGCATTTTAGCGGCGGATTTAATAACCACCACAACGGAGCCTATATATAATCCAGAGAGAAGGAGAGTGTTGCCACTTTCTAATTTTCTTTACGCAGACAAAAAAACAAAACACCCGCTCTCGATTCTGTCTAGTTTTGCTTTGCGATTTTGAGAATTAGGGTTTGGTTTCTTTCTTCGTACAGAGAACAAAAAACAATGGTGAAAGGCACGAAGAGAAAACTCGACACTAAGAAGATAACAGAAAAGAATTCGCTTGCCAGATGCTTCACGAAACGAAGCTACGGTCTATACAGTAAGGCCTCGCAGCTTTGTATTGCCTCCGATGCTCAAATCGCAATCTTATCCACTCCTCCTTCTTCGAATTCCAACGTGTCTTTCTTCTCGTTTGGCCACACCTCCGTCGAAGCCGTCGTCTCCGCTTATCTCTCCTGGGAGAGACTCGCTCCTGTTTCAGTTAAGGATAGCAAAGAGATGCGAGAGGACCTCGGTGTCTGCTTTGAAAGCTACGGTCTAGGGTTAGAGAATTGGTGGGACGATGAGGAGAGATTTAAGAATCCGCAACAAGCTTTAGAAGCGATGGAGTCCATGAAAAGTCTGTTGAGGGATGTGAGTGCATTGCTTTCAGGTTCTGATCAAAAACCTAATAAAAAGAGAAAAAGAGAAGCTTCCATGCATGATAATAATAATAAGAAGAAGACGAAGAAGATTAAGAGCGATGTTGTTTTAGACCACCACGTAACTGATGAAACCCTAGTAAATTTCAGCGACGTTGCAGAGCATGATCAGATCATGTCGATTTCTGACAGTTTATGCAACAAGAATGATTCATCTACTGGAGAGTCTAATGAGTGGAGCGAAGTGGATTTTGATCAACTCCTTAATGGTTTACCTGAAAATCTCGACAACAAGGCTGCGGAAGAGGATCAGGTTGTGTCTATTTCTGAAAAAACCTGCAGCGACAACAAAGATTCATCTACTGGAGACTTGGCTGAAGAATGGAGCGATACAGATCTTGATCAACTCCTTAATGGTTTACCTGAAAATCTCGACAACAAGGCTGCAGAAGAGGATCAGGTTGTGTCTATTTGTGAAAACACATGCAGCGACAACAAAGATTCATCTAGTCGAGACTTGGCTGAAGAATGGAGCGATACAGATCTTGATCAACTCCTTAATGATATACCTGAAAGTCTCAATGAGTCTGTTGTTGTCGACAAGGCTGAAGAAGAGGATCCCGTTGTGTCTATATCTGAGAAAACCTGCATCAAAGACAACGATCTATTACCGGTAAAAGGGTTTGTTGACAGCAACGCTGAAGAAGAGGATCATCAGGTTGTGTCGATTTCTGAACACACCTGCAACAACGACTATGCTTTATTACCTGGAGCAGGAAACGTGGAAGATCTTGATTTTGAGTCAATTTTCGAAGGTTTGAGATCCAATGATGAGTTTGAAGTCTTATTCTCATGAGTTGTTAATCATCTTTATCAACTCTGTTAATGAGGAGAGTCCGGTTTGATTTCGATCAGTTTTCTCATATCAGAGAAAATTGATCCAATTCAAACAGGTTTTAAGCTTCAGTTTGTGTCTTGGTAGTAGAGTTTGAATTTTATTATTCTGGTTTAGCTCTGAATTTTTTTGTAGTTTCAATTCCAAAAATCATGGAATTCTAGTGAACTGTAATATGTTTTAAAATAAAATTTGAGTTGTATATTTCTTCTGGTTATATTTCTTCAGATCCTTTTGCAAGCGTTTTCCCATTTTTCTCGTAATGATCTCGCATCTTCAATAAGAAAATTTAAACCAATTGACCAGTTTATAAACAAACATATATCGACTTAAAACCAGCAGTGAGCTTCCTTTTTATTCTACTACTCAATGTTATCAATAGAGGCTGGATCCTCATCAGAGAGTTCAAAAGACTTTCTGCTACAACAAACACACTCGCTCCGGTCTCTATACTAACTGCAAACCCTCTTTCGACAAACAATATCTATATGAACTTTTCTAACAATATAAACAAAAAATTGTGTAGAAATACTACACAAAGTTTCATTTATTTGGATTTGTTCTACACTTCTACTAGATCACTATTTCGCTTGACATAATGCTCTGCCATCTCAGTTTCAGGAAAATGCTAGAGAAAGTTACAGTTAGTTTTCTGGACCACCAGTCGAAGCAGAGAAACAAAGACTTTTGAGTTTTGACTCTCTGCTTAGTTTGTCTACAACGGGACTAGCGAAACTGAAAACTATTGAGGCTGAGAGTGGGCTGTGTTGTGACCATCCACGCCTAATTAAGAGGCTATCCAATAGGTAACCCAAAATACGGCCCAATAAAGCCCAAATAAAACCCACTTGCCACTAACGACGCATTTTTAATTTATCCTAATCAAATCATAAAAAGGAAACACAATATAGTATCCTATTTTCAAATGGATTAGTAAAAGAAAAAAAAATATACAAAAGTTTAGTTGAACGCCCATGGTTTAGAACTGGTAGTTATAGAAACCACTCATTCGCCTAACTAAAAACCGAACATAAGAGAAATAATCAAATAAGTAAAGTAGCAATAGCAACTAGACAATTAAAGAGTTGACTTCGAAATCTTCTTTCCTTACAAAACCTGAATCAAAAACTTAAGACAATGTCACTTCTCATGTTTGCTGCTTCTCCTGTTGTTATTACCCCAACCGTTAGATCTTTCACCTTCTCATCATCTCGTCGCTCCACCAATCATCTCACCGTAATGTCCGCCGTCCGATCTGAGTCGACTTCGACATGTTCTGTACTGACCAAGTTTCAGAAGGACTGTTCCACACCTACACCGTTCCTACGCAACGTAGCTAACGCCATTGACGATGACATGCGTGCTGGTCTAGCTGTCCAAGGAGCAGGAGATCTCGACATGATCTTGACTTATGTAGACGCTTTGCCTTCTGGGTAATTTCTCCTTTTACTTTATCCTCTAATCACATCATTATGCTTTTGTGATCTATAGATGATCAAAAAGTTTTGAGTTCTTGAACTAAAAGAAAAAAGTTTGATCTTTTCTTTTTCTTTATGTAATTACATTATGGTTTGTGGTCTAAATTATGATAAAGTTTGAGTTTTTACTCTGAAACTAACTAATTGTAACTTAGACTGAGCAAGAAAATCTGACTAGTCTCATTAATGGCTTATAGGAAGGAGGAAGGTTTGTTCTATGCATTGGATTTAGGAGGTACGAATTTTCGGGTGCGTAGGGTGCAATTGGGAGGGAAGGAAAAGCGTGTGGTAGATGCTGAATCTGAACAGGTGTCTATTCCTCATGAGCTTATGATTGGTACAAGTGAGGTAATGAATGACTCTAACTCTTTATAGTTTATAATAGCCAAGGAGTGTTTAGTTTTATAACTGGATGGTTGTCGAATGAATGTTTTCAGGAACTCTTCGGGTTCATTGCTTCAAAGCTTGCGAGCTTTGTTGCGACGGAGGACCCTGAGAGGTTTCGGTTGGAACAAGGGAG
This sequence comes from Sisymbrium altissimum, assembly GCA_900406495.1. Classification (NCBI taxonomy): domain Eukaryota; kingdom Viridiplantae; phylum Streptophyta; class Magnoliopsida; order Brassicales; family Brassicaceae; genus Sisymbrium; species Sisymbrium altissimum. The sequence continues at coordinate 8,115 of OVBI01002377.1, read as the reverse complement.
GAAAAGGGAGATAGGATTTACTTTCTCATTCCCTGTGCATCAAACCTCCATTGATTCAGGAAAACTAATCAAGTGGACTAAAGGCTTTCATGTGTCTGGAATGGTGAGTTCTTGTTTTTCTTCACCAAGTTTGTTTGGTTTATGTGGTTCTTAATTGTAGTAATCGAGTAACCGTTAAACTGTTGTTTTGCAGGAAGGAAAAGATGTAGTTGCGTGTTTAAACGAAGCTATGGAAGCACATGGACTCGATATGCGAGTTTCTGCTCTCGTATGTCTCTTCTTTGCTCTTAATAATAGTAGATGGATAACTCTTGTCTTGTGCGGTTTGTAAGTTTGCTTATGTTTTTGTGTTTAAAGGTAAATGATGGAGTGGGAACCTTAGCTGGAGCAAGGTATTGGGACGAGGATGTGATGGCCGGTGTGATTCTTGGCACTGGGACCAATGCTTGCTATGTAGAGCAGAAGCATGCAATTCCTAAACTCCAGAGCAAATCTACTTCTGGAACAACGGTATTATTGATGTTGATTTTTCTATATACACATAGGTTCATCGTTGTTTTGTTCCCATGCTTAAACTGTTATGGTTTGGAATCAGGTCATAAACACAGAGTGGGGAGGGTTCTCTAAGGTTCTTCCAAGAACCATTTTTGACCAAGAGATGGATGAGGAAAGCCTAAATCCTGGTGAACATGTAATAAACTTTTATGCTTTTTCTTGCAACATTATGCTTTTTTTTTGGGTTAGTTTATATTGTAACCAGTTCTTACAGTTGCTCATTGTTTGTGTGTTGATGCAGTTATATGAGAAGATGATCTCAGGGATGTACCTTGGTGAAATTGTAAGGAGGGTTTTGCTCCAAATGTGTAAAACTAGTGACTTGTTCGGACATGTCGTTCCTGTCAAACTCTCCACTCCTTTTGCACTCAGGTACTTCCTTCTCTCTCACTATCTTTCTCTAAGTCCCGTTTGGTTGGCCTGTGCAGTTCAGTTTATGGTTTGGTTTCGGCTCAGATTTTTCTTTTGGTTTTGGTTTACAGAATCATTTCGGTTTAGCTTTGGTTTGATTTGGTTTTATATGCGCAATCATCACTACTCTAGTTTTATAGGTAGCTATGAAAATGTTGTATATTTTTAATCGACAGTTTCTTTTATTTATCATAATTTGTTTATTGATTCTGTAAATAGGAGCCAGGATCTATGCAAAATGCATGAGGACAATACAGATGATCTTCTAAGTGTTGGATCAATCCTATACGACGTTTTTGAGGTAACTTGTTAGTAATATACAAGGAAAAGAATCAAATATAGCGATTGGATAACTTTATTGACCCGATTCCTATATATTGGAAACAGGTAGAGGCGAATGTGAAGGCGAGGAGGAGAGTGGTGGAAGTGTGTGACACGGTAGTGAAACGAGGAGGACGTCTAGCAGGAGCTGGTATAGTGGCAATTCTGGAGAAGATTGAGAGAGAGACCAAAAGAATGGCTTCAGGTCAAAGAACCGTTGTGGCTATGGACGGTGCACTGTACGAGAAGTATCCGCAGTATCGACAGTATATGCAAGATGCACTAGTTGAGCTTCTTGGCCATAACCTTGCAAGTCACGTTGCGATCAAACATACTAAAGATGTGTCTGGGCTCGGTGCTGCTCTTTTGGCCGCCACTAACTCCATTTACTAGTTGAACCTCTCTACTTGTTGAATCTTGAGTTTAGTATAGACTCGGAACGGATTTGCGTTTGTGTACATTATAAATCAACGGCTGATAACAATTCGGTTAGAGTTAAAACCGAACCAAACTGAAAAACAAATGTATTTATTAACTTAATTAAATATATTTGTGATCTTAAGATATTACCGATTAAAATTTTTTAAATACGAAATTTATGTTTTCTTTTATTTTTAAACCATCGGTGGTCAATTTTTTTAAATATATGTAGATTTTTTTTTACCAACCTAAACTTAAACCAAATTAAAAATAACCCGAACCAAATCGAATTCATCATAAACCAAACCGAGAACAAACCAAACTGAATTAACTTTTGGTGAGTTTAAATTAGGGTTTTACCAAAACCAATTGACCCAAACCGAGTCCAAGATTAATCCAAATGCTCACCTCTCTCGAGTCAGTTTTATGCAAAAAGACCTGACTCGACAAGTCAGTCAAACTGGCCCAATCTGGCATTCGGATATTCGGTTTGATTTTTGGTAAAAATCGTTTAATTCTGAGTTTTTTGGGTAAATGAGTTTTGGACCCATTAGAAATCTAATAGAATTTTAATTCGGTTTTTTTCGGTTCCATATCAATTCAGTTCTTAATTTTGAATACCTAATAGATACTTAAAAATTTTCGATTCTTTTTCGATTCTAGTTTTAGTTCGGGTATTTATTATCTAAAATATTAGAAATATATCCGAAAACTAAAAAATATATCCGAAAATTCAAAATTATTTATGTATATCTAATAAACTTTAAAACATATCTAAAATACCAAAACATACTCGAGAATCCAAAGAAAATTAAAAAAAAAATAACTAAAATACCCAAAATATACTTGTAATATCCAAAAAATTTATAGTATCTTTAATATATTCGAGCATCCAATTGGATATCGATTCGACTCAGATATTACCCGATACCCATAAATATCAATGTTTAGAAACTTTGAATATTTTGAATAGAACCGAATCGGATCCAAACCTAGTTTTTTCTGTTTAGTTCCGGTTAGAATTTTCAGTTTTGGTTTTTTTGCCCAGGCCTAAAAGGAAAAGAAATTCGGTCCGATCATAAATGGAAGAACTCTTCCGTTTGGTACATCGCAGAAAACCAATCTTGTCCTATTTTGTTTTCCCTCGAATCATTTTCAATTTAATTTTCATAATAAGAAAAAAAAAAAAAAAACTCAAGAAATTTGTTCGGACGATCGGAAAGAAGCAAATCCAAACGGAATCGTCTGATAAAAGGGTTCCTTCTCCGTTGATCGCCTTCTCCAAGAGGAAAAATGGTTACTCCTTTGTTTCTTTTCCATAATGCTCAATTTTGATCTCTCTCTCTCTGTCTCTCTTAATATCTCTGTCTGTGTTTGCAGATCCGATTCATATTATTGCAGAACAGGCAAGGGAAGACTCGTCTTGCCAAGTACTATGTCCCTCTCGAAGAATCCGAGAAACACAAAGTCGAATACGAGGTCCATAGGTTAGTTGTCAACCGCGACGCAAAATTCACCAACTTCGTTGAGGTTTGTGTTCAATTGGGCTTTGTTTGTTACTCAGTGTCATGATTTTAAGCCAAGTATAAACCAACCATTGATTTAAAGTTTCGACCTTTGTTTGTTATTCAATGCCAAGAACTCGATGAGACCTTCATGTGACATTTGTTTTCAGTTTAGAACACACAAGGTGATATACAGACGTTACGCTGGATTGTTTTTCTCTGTGTGCGTGGACATAACCGACAATGAGTTGGCTTACCTTGAGTGCATTCATTTGTTTGTGGAGATTTTGGATCATTTCTTCAGCAATGTCTGTGAGCTTGATTTGGTCTTTAACTTCCACAAGGTAACTATTAACCTCTTTTCTTGCTCTTATTCTTTTATCTATACTGCTTCTTCTGATTCTCTTAACCTCTAAGTTGAACTTGTGTTGCTTTATACTTTCGAATAAACATTGCTTTTGTCTTTTTGCTGATTAAAAGTTTTTGAACTGATGTGTAAACCAAAGGCATGTTTCTTTTCTCTTTGTAAGCTTGACTATCTTGACGTGTTAGGTAAAGTATATACGTATGCAAGCATTGAGTAGAATTCCTCATTTGTTGTCTATTTATGTAGATTTGATTTGTGTTTGTACTCTTAATAGTTGCTACTAAATTACCTATGGTTTCAATTTAACAGGTGTACTTGATACTTGATGAATTTATTCTTGCTGGAGAGCTTCAAGAAACAAGCAAAAGGGTATGAGGTTTTTTGTTTCAAGCTTTTCTCTTTCACGAGAATGTATCACACTTGCTCTCTCTCTTTAACGCTCAGGGTTGGGAACAACTTTTTAACTTTGCAGGCGATCATCGAGAGGATGTCAGAACTCGAGAAGCTAGAGTGATGAGCGTTTCTCAAAGAAGCTGGAGTGCAATGGTTTGAGATGTTTTTGGTCATTCTTTTCTTGGCGTGTCCAGAGATTTTGCAAATGCTTTGTTGGGTTGAAGTAAAAAATGGTGATGTTAAGATTGTAAAGGGATATAAAATGATTCTGTTGAGGTCACCATCGAAAATTTGTTTTATCTGTGAGATTTTTTCATTTCAACTTGTGAGGTTACTATCTATAACAGATATTGAATTCTGTATAAAAAGAAATGTTTTGTTTCGCAGAACTTTGCTATTGAGCATATGCTCTGAGAAGACACTAATTTCAGTTGGTAGTAATTGTCGACATATGTGAACATATTCATAGTTTCTTTGGTGAATCAATTCCTCGGATCAGCTTTTAAAATCATTGGAGTACACATGATGATCCGTGATCTTGTCGAGTCTCAACCATCTACTGTTATCCTTCTCGGTCTTCCACCATTGTGCAATTGATAAGATTCATGCCATGAAAACTTTATATGTCACTGACATAAACAGAAACATGAAAATCCACTCTTTAACTCTAGAAAACTAGAGTTACCGAGCTGGCAAATGCAACTTTACTAAGAAGCTTTACAAGTTCTTGAATCAATCCGACAGACATGGAAACACAAACACCAAACCAATATCTTTACATAAGACTGGCAGGCCTATCGCTTCATGTATGTTCCTTGTAATGGTCCTACAACATTCAACGGCTTTACTCTTTTGCAAGTAATCACCATCCTCCAGTAAACAATTCCGTAACACTATTTGCTACATTCCACCTAGCATAAGCTTTGATAAACAAACCTAGCCCACAAACTACAAAATTTGGCAACGGTATTGAAGTCACATAACAAACTAACATACGCAACTTATGAGCTACTTAGCTGGCAAATGCAACTTTCCGAATCAATCAAACACACATGAACACAAAAACACTAACCAATATAGATAACCATAGCATATCAGTCATGTATCTAATGCCCCTAATACCATGGTTCACTGTAAGTTGTGAAAGCTCTTCAATAACTCAACAATGTAAGGGAATTACTGCAAAAAAATTTGAGCATCAAGTACGCAAACCCTGTTCCACAAACAACTAAAGACAAAAGGTTCAAGAAGTATATCACATCACCAACTAACATATGTAACCACCATAAAAAGTACTAAGAGAGCAAATGAAACAAATGAAAACAAGAAGTCATCAATTCAAATCTTTGTCTTCTTGGGCTTCACAGGACATTTAACAACAACATCCTCCTCTCCTTCTTCATCAGATAAGCTTTCTTCAGGGACATCATCTGGAACATTATGCCTTGTAATAAACTCCTTGAGTATTTTCATACTTTCCTCTTTCATTGAAACCAATTGGTCCAAGACGGTATCACCTTTGTTTGCATCAATGGTGTAGCTCTCTGCTCCAAGATTGAATGCTACTCTAACCAGATTCTTCCTGGGTACTGAGTAGTTAGTCTCAATCTCCATACTAAAGCCTGAAAATTAGTTTTTTTTTTCAAATCAACTTCTGGAAATTTCAGCATATATTAAAAAGACGAATTTAGGTTCGGTACCTGAAACTCGATCCCACCGGAAGAAGAAGGTAAAGGAAGATGAAGCCGACGATTATGAGCGATAACAAAATTAGGGTGAACAAATTATTAAACTAGTCCTGGGCAATTCGGTTAGGGATGGGCAAAATATCGAACCCGGAAAAATAGAATCAACCTGAATTTGGATTCGACAAAATACCCAAATAAATTTAGAATTGCGGTATTTTAAAAACTGAATCAGAATCTGTACTAAGTTGAAAAATCCGAAATATCGAAAATATAAATATATGTATATAAATTATTAATTACATATATATTTAAAATAATTTAAAATATTAAAAATAATTATAAATTAAAGTTATCAAATATTTTAAGATAAAATAATTTAAAACTCCAAAAAACATAAATATTAGGAATAATTTGACTTTAATTATTTTTAAAAAAAATTATTCACAATTTTAGGTTTTTGAATTGGATTTTAACCTTATATTTTTGATAAAAACACGTATTTTAATAGAAAATAAATACAGGAGCCAAAATTTGAATCAGTACCAGAACCAAAAATATTTTAAGTGTATTCGGGTTTTAATTTTTTACTAACCTCGAACTGAACCCGATTACATCCAAACCAAAACCGAACCGAAATTTTAAATATCCGAATGGAATCATATTTTTGGTATTTCAAAACCCGAATCCGAATTGACCCAGAACCCGAATGGATATCCGAATCAGAATGATCTGACCCGGAACCCAAATGGATATCCGAATACTTATATATACTATATAGTATCAGAATCGGAACAAGCTAATACTATATATAAATACTAGATGTTTTCCTGCGCCGTGCGCAGAAGAAAAATTATATTAAAATTATTTAAAGGTAAAAACTAAAATTTATTAATATTTTAAATCTTTATTTAATTATTTAAAATACGTAAAAAAGTAAAATCACAATATAATTATTGCAATTTAATTTTCTTTCGATTTTAACATTAATTTATAAAATTTATTTTATTTTATTTTGGACAACTAAAAATATTGATTTTGTTTACATTATATTTTATTTATTATATATATATATACTTAAAAAATTATAAATGCTAATAAATGTGGATTATGTATTTGGTTTGTTTTGTTTAAATTTTTTTAAATCAATCATAATTGTTTTTGTTTTTTCAATAAACTGGCCATCAATTTCATAAACCAAAATACTCTTTCATGAACTCAAATAAATTTAAAAATGGATATTAATTCAATTTTAAACATTTAAGCATATGTCAATCTCATAATCAAAATACTTTATCTCATTTTAAATCAAGAACTTGAAATCCCCAATTAGTCCTATATTTACACTGACTAATGGATATTAATGCAATTTTAAATATTTAAACATATGTCAATTTCATAACCAAAATACTTTATCTCATTTTAAATCAAATAAATTCCAAAATTCCAAAATTTGGTTAGTTGTCTTTTTACACCAATTAATATATCTAAGTACAATTTTATAAATTAAATAATACGTAAAATTTTGATCTATGATTAATATTATTTTACTTTTTTAAATTTGTTAAGACATATTTATAATTAATTTTAACCAAAAATTATATTTAATTATATGAAAATTTGCTAATATTGTTTTTTTTTTTAATCACAAATTAGTGTGGAAACTTTTTTATACTTACAATTATATTTTCTTTTAAATTTTAATAATAATTGTGTAAAATTTATGATAAATACCAAATTTGGTTGTTACCTTATTTTAAAAATCTTACCAAACTTAAATTCTTTATCATTAAAATTGTCCATCTCATAATAAAATTAAAGCCATGTCACTTTTTTAATATGCCATGTCACAATTCTTTTCTAAAAATGAATGTGATGATTACAAATAAGCAAATTACTTCTCAAATAATGTCTAGGGGATTCTAATCAATATATTTTAAAAATATCGATTTGGTTCAGGATTTTAATTGTTAACTTATGAAATGACAGAATTACCTTTGCGCAATGGTGGAATTGTGATTTCAAATTGAAGATTTGTGAAATTGCTGAAAGTTTGCGGAATAAATCTTATAAAATGAAAAAGCTACTCTATACTTGTTTTTTTACGGAATGGATTTTTTTTTGTATTTTCTTTCTAGAAAAATACAGATTGCGGTTTTGTGTTTTAATTTTCATTCCGTAATTTTTTTATTGATAAAATACTTATGGAATCGTGTTTAAAAACGTAATTCCACCATTCTGTAGGTTACCAATCGAACCCCTAATTGGGTTTAGATTAAAATATCAGTTTTGTACATAAACATAAATCTGACTAAAAAGAAAAAAAAATTAACGAGGTGATATAGGTTTGGTCTTTTAAACTAAAGTACTAAAAAGACTAATAAAAACGTAAAAGAACCGAAACTAAGCTTGACTGGTTTAACCGCAGTGGCTGCGGTTGCGGTTGCGGGAGTTTGCG